>PVJA010000592.1:25248-148079 GCA_004027025.1 Myocastor coypus | reverse complement strand
AAGTCCCAAGTCTCCAAGATACAAAGCAAATTTTCAATTGTGAACATCTATACAAATGAAAAGTTAAATACATCTAACATTCAAAGGCACAAGATATACTAAAAGGTATACACAGGAGGATACAAACCAATGGGGCCAAATAAGTTCAAAATCCAGCAGGGCAAACATTAAGTGCTGTAGTTCCATGTGGAACATCTGAAGCAATCTAGCAAATTACAAGCTTCATGTGACTCAACCCATATGGCACTCTTGGTGGTAGCTCCCATGGCTTCTCTCTTAGGCTGGCTTGGCTCCGTCCTTGAAGTTTCCCTTAAATGATCCACATTCTGGATTTTCCACATTTCTGGGATTTCCACAGATTTGGCTTCTCACTCATAGTTTTACACACTGCCCTTTCAGGGGCACATTTCCTCGCCTCCAAGGCCTTTGGCAAATGAGGGAAAGCCTTCATCACCTCAGAACTCCTGCATTCTGTGTGCGCTTAAAACCAGTGCCTTGTAGATGATGACAAGGACTGCTATCAGCTGGAGCAGTAGCGAGGCTTCCTTCACTTTTGGCTGTAGAGATCGAATGCCTGAATCACTGAGCACTCTTATTCTGATTCTGAGAAACAAATTCTCTATTCTGGCACCATTCTATAGTCTGGTGTGGCTGTCACCTCCACTCTGTTACCTGGTGTCACTGCTGCCTCCATTATGGAACATGGGGCTACACAGATTTCTACTCAAGGCCAAGTCTCTCACTCTTGTAATCGTGAGGTTGCAAAGGGCGAGGACCTTTCACCCCTTGCGATGCCCTAAGGACATATTTTACACTCTCCCGTTCCTGGTTGGCAATGGAAATCTTCAGCTCTCTCTTCTTTACCGTCCACAGCCTTCCTTGCTTTTCCTTTCGGGCCAAACTCAACATTCTAATTCTTTCTGCTGGGCTCTTTGTTCTTCATTCTCAATATATGTTTAATTAAAGGGATGCAATAATAACCATGCCACTGCCCCAATATTTGATTGCTTTTAAATTTCCTTTGAAAGATTAGTCAGGCCATCATGCCTAATCTCAGTCACAGGCAGTCTCTAGATATTGGCAAAACTCAGAAAAACTTTCTGCCAAGCCAAAACACAAATGATCTGGAGTCTAACTACTAATGCAGCCCTTCTTTCCAGCAGGAACCTGCCCATCCTAGTCATTATAGGGAGGATTTCTATGAGGTTTCTACTCTCATCTCTGACCAAAAACACCCCTACAGAGCAACCAAAGCTGTTCACTGCTTCTCTTATAGGCAATATCTCAAAACTTTCTTATCTTTTCCCATATGCCATATCCAAAAGCTTGTAAACCATATGGTCAGGTTTAGCCACAGCAAGGACCTCCACTTCTGTAGCCCAAAATTCTTTCTTAGTTAATCTTCTCTCATAACTGGGACAATAACCTGCACTCAAAATGAGGAAAGATAAGTTTACTTAGCTCACAGTTACTGGAAGTTTCATAGTTAGACCTTGAAGCCTTATTTGCTCAGGAATGAGGGTCTGTCTTCACCCATCATCTCCTTTCTGCACAAAGCGGCCTTAATCACAGACACCACCACCCTGTACTACAGAACCTGCCACTATAAGTAGTTTCATTCACCATTTCAGTGTGCCCCAGGGTTGTGGCTGGCATTGCATATAGCTGGTCAGCTATTAGCCAGGCCTATAGTTATGTTTTGAGCAGGACTTCTGCTCCGTTGCTCCCCATATCCCCAAACCTCAGAAGCTCAATTTCCTAATTAGAACTTTTGACATTGTCTAAATTCTTTGTTCTCTTTTTAAAATCTGGTTTTATTCTTGTGCCTTTTGATTTAATGAAGTATATTGATAAGTGTGTATTTTATGGACCTTTTACTTTGTCATCTCAGTTGTACTACCAATCTCACCTGATGATTTAATTTCAGATATTTCTTTATTTGAGTAGCAACATTTTAAATAATTTTTTGTGTTACCTGCATCTTTGCTGAGGTACTAATTTCATTCATTTTGGAATGGTTGTAATTTGCGTTGCAGAGTATATTTATACAAGCTTTGTTTTCAGCATCATATAATTTGAACCTCTGGGCCACAGATTTCATTTCTATGTGGAGAATGGGCCAAGTTTTCTCTTTCTATTCGGAGTAACTTTGTATTGTATCCTGGGCATATTTAGTATTGTGCTGTATAGAGTCATTTTTGAAACATCTGTTTAGAACAGAGGCTATAGGATCTCACTATACAGATCAGACTCAGAGTTATCCTCTTATTTTCCCCCTTCCAAGGGCTAGAATTACGGGAACATGCCACCACACTCAGCTTAGAAGTTTTATTCTGGTGTGTATATATATAAAGCTTGCCTAAGCAGGTGCTTTAGACTGCTGAGCCATCTCACCAGATGGTATATGTGTTTTTAACCTTAAACTTTAAGCTGCTAAATCTGCACTGAACACATGAATTATCCAATGGTATATCATAACCTTGAACTCAGATTTTGTGCCAAAACAATGATACCTCTTACATGGATCTTTCCTTTCGCTCTGTTACTCTTTGACAGTGCTTTTTACTCCACAGCTCCTTCTCCTGGTTCTTCTGAGTGTAGTTTTTTTTTTTTTTTTTTTAAACTTCATTTCCACTGCAGCTGAAATAATATTAAGGGAAGATTTCCAATAAGATGGGGATCTTCCACTCTTTTAGCCCTAATTTTAACTTTTTTTTTACAAAGTCCTGGCTGTATTAACTCCTGCTGTGGTTTATGTCTAATTGCCCCCCCCCAAAGCCTCACGCAATCATGGGGCAGGAACTTCTAGAGTTTCAGACTTGATGCATGATCCCTGGGATTATGTGTTTTAGTACTGATGGGATTATGGGTCTAAGTACTTTTGAAATTATAGGTGCAGCCTAAGGCAGATAAGCTGAGGCAGAGAGCCTGAATGTAATATAAAGAGTGACAGAGAGACAGACTCATGCTGTTGCTGTCTGCTGCCCTGGTTGGTCTCTCACCATTTTGTTGCTGTTCTGCCGCCATGAAATGCTGGCCTCTGAATTTTGACACTCTGCCTTGGATCCAGCCGAGTATGGACTGAAACCTCCAGTAACTACGAGCTAAATAAACCTTCCCTTCCATTATTTTGAGTGAAAAGTAACTAAGTCAACCCCCAAAACCTGTCAGTTCTGTGTTTTGTCCAGCACTTATTACTGTTATGTGTGAGAACTTGTTTTTCAAAAGTTAATGCTCAATCACAAACAAAAAGTAAGCTTCTCCTCTGGAGGATTAACAACTGAAGTTTGCAGATGAAAAAATTAGAGGAAAAACAAGGGCTACAAGTACAGCCAATATTTTGGCCCTAACCCTTCAAATTTAGTGAGGACTCAGGACATAAGAGAACCTGTATGGAAACATCGTATAACTCACTGGTGTCCCAAATTTTTTGATCGGGGAGATTATGGGGCCACAGAGGAAAGGGATCGATGATGTATCGTGTGCCTAAGGAGAGTCACCTTGAGAGAAAACATTCTCTCAGGCTTTCACAGGGAGCAAAGTGGTTAAGCAATGTCCGTGACTCATCCAGACAGCTTAAACTGACAAAACATTCTACAAAATCCTGTATCTGGCTTCCAGGTAAGTCCTGAAGAAATTGGACTGACCCTGTCAGATACAAAAGTTACATATTTTGTTATATAGGTCTTGCTTTAACTTGGTCTTAACCATCCAGCAGTAAAGTTTAACCACGAGGCATAAAAAGTAGAGCCATATTAGTATGCTGAGCTATAAAAGGCTCAAGTCAACAGTGTCTGACATTGCCAATTCTGTTGATAACCCACTACTATTATGGAATATTGGAATCTACAAACAACTACTTTCTCTTAGTTCAATGAGAAGAAATATTTGTACCAATAGTATTTAGAAAATTTATCATGTCTGTATCTCTTACTCTGAACAACTACTGTGAAGACAACAACATGCATTGTTTTAATAATAAAAAAACTTATGTTCAATAATATTTGAGAAAGAAAATAATGTAATAAATTTCTCTCAAATGAAAGATAAAGATTTAAATAAATTTCATCTTGAAATATATAATAATCTTTATAACCATTACAATCAGTATAACCATTATTCATTCCTATATTTTAATTTTTTATTTAAAACTTAATATAGATTCAATCAGTTCATCTTTCATTTTTGTGTATGCCTTTAAAAAAAGATTAAAATTTTCAGGTAATTTATTCAGTCTTGCTTATCTTTGGGAAAATAAATGTTTCTGCATGATTACTTCCTAACCAGAGCTCATTCTCATTTAATTATCTTAAGAATGGGACACTTATATTAATCCACAAAGCTGAATTTATAATTTGTAAGAGATGACATCGTTGAACTTGGCATTTCTTTTATATCAATGAGTTTGCAACTGTATCTAAAGTATAAATGCCAAATTATACAAAATGAAATTTTAATTATGAAGGGAAAAGTTTGGTTCAATATTTCTTTGTGATTAATATTATATGAGCTAGTGCTATATAATATAAATTTGTACAAAAGCATAACTGCTGTTGGCAACTTGTTGCCTTTCTAGTGACATCAATCAAGAATTTTTTCCTCATCCTCTGTCTGTGGATGGTATATATGCAGCCAGTGGTAACTTGGTTCTTTTCTAATTCATGACAGAGAATAAAGAAGCAATATTTCTTTTAACTGTTGTTTTTATATCCTTTCATAATTTATCTGTTTAAGCAAAATACTTCAGAGGTCCTATTAAATTTAGAAATTTCAATTCTGTCACAGTTACCTACTTAAAAGAGAAAAGTTACCAAAATCCTTACACTTTAACTCCTACTACACATATTCTGTCTTTCCAAATGCTTTTTGAGGTGGTGAATAGAATGCAAATATATATATTTTTTTCAAGTTAATTGGGTTCTTACTCAGAGTAGTGGGTCTCACTTTGTCAAATATCTGGATGTTACTAATATATAGTAAGTTTGAATGTTTTTTTCTTTTCTCTTGTTTTATTATCTCTTCTTTAATAAACACTAAGAGAATATAGCAATAATTGATACGACATTAGAAGCAGTACACAATCAGAAGACCAAAATGACAAGTGCTTCAAACATGGTTTCAGTATTGCACACACCAATGGACAGTGTGTTTACTTAGTTCACAGATATCAGCACATAGAGTTAAAGAGTGAATATATTTAGAAGTGATACTAGTAAAGGATTTTTTTTTCACTATATCACTCTTGAAATGACAAAAACAGACATACCACTACCTTAATGTAAGTAGATTGATTAAACATCTATGACTTCAATAGCAGTTAATTCTGAATACATTATCTGTGTCTGTAATGTAGATATGTTGCATATTTCAAGAGACCAAAGAGACTGAATTTGAATGAGGAAAATGTGTTAGGCATACATCTGGATCAGCAGACTTCTGTCCAAATTAGCAGAGCAGGCCCGGCGGGTTGGCTCAGTGGTCTAAAGCGCCTGCTTGGGGAAGCTTGGGCAGCTTCAGGGACCACAGTTCGATCCCTGGCACCACATGCTGGGCCAGCCCTGACCTGGGGGCGGGCTGAGCCAGCCATAAAAATGAGTGAATAAACAAACAAAGGTTCTGAAACAAGAATTAAAAATAAATAATAATAAATAAATAAAATTTAAAAAACAAACAAAAAAAAAACAAATCAGCAGAGCAGTGAGCAAAGGTCTACATTTTACACATTTTGTCAAGGGGGTTGGTCTTCTGGTAGAATCTACAAACAGGCAGGACAAAGGCAGTTTGGAAGCTGTGATGGCTTTGTAGCATATCTTGGTGGCCCTGCTCAGGCATAGCAGTATGTTACAGGAACAGGAGATTAGAAAACTTTACTTACAGAGATAGAAGTTCCTGCTTATATCTGTATTAGAATAATTAACAGAAGATGTAGAGAGGGAGAAATTTGGAAAACTTGACTTTTTCTTTTAAAGTCCTGTTTTAGATAAATATTTTAGATACATTGATATTAAAATTGAATACAGTGCTAAAAATTTTACTATTTGAGAAAAACTCCATCTTATTAAGTAGGAATTTAGAAAACAAAAAAAATTCTATTTGAGTTAATAAACATTGTATGGGAATTTAGCTTTGATTTTATCTGGCTTTAAAACACTACATAGTCTTAACTCATTTATACTCTAGTTTTAGTTTCTTCAATGACAAAGATTTTTTTCCTTTTTTGTTTCTTTCCTCTATTTTCAATGTTTTTCTTTTTATGAAAAATTCCCCTTTATTTCTCATTTATTCTTTGAAAATGACATTTTCAAAAATAATATTCATGTCATATATGGTCATTCAACTGTTTCTATTTAAAGTGTGCTATTGGGGTAGTGGATTATTGTGTTTATCTGTATGTGTTTTGTGAGTTTGAAGTTCGATGAACCTAAGGGACATGTTCTCTATGAACAAACTGACTACTTTTATTTCCAAAGACAACATTACATACAGAGACATAGGCAGAGGTGTATTTTAGCAGAATCTTTAAAAAAATCTTAAAGTAAAATTTACATCTCATGAAATAGCCCATTTCAATCCCATTATTTTTCATTGAACTTTCTATATCCAATAGGTAAGTAAATCATACTTTCCTTTGTATTTCTAATTGATTTTTGACCACGTGAATTTTGCTTTTGTTTTCTTTTTTATATAAAGTGGTTATCTTTTGATATAATTTATGAAAGCAAAAGTCATCTTTCTCCCAGGCACAAGTTCTATATGAAAAATTAATTAATTAATTAAAAGAATGTGTTACCAAGATGACAGTTCGTGGGGCGACTCAGAACGCATTTTGGAGTTGCATGAGATAATGACTTTGAGGAACTAAATGCTTTGCATGTTGTTTTAATCAGATCACCAAGGGATTCATGTGGAGTTTCAAAACAATAATGACAAAAACAACAACACAATTCCCTAGTTATTCTGAATTATATTACAGTGATACATTTAAAACCTTATGTCTGTCTTATTTCACTGAAGCACCTCCCAAGATAATAACTATCATTATTATTTAAATACATGAATAATATAAGACAGATGAATATGAATAAGATTACTTACACAAGTCCACATTTCATCCTCAGATGGTCTATGCATTTGTCCTTTTTTTCTTGACATATATTTTCCTTTTTCCAGCATGCATGCTGTATATTAGAACAAGCAGCGCTATTTGTAAATTTGCAATCTCAAATTTCAGTATATTCTTCTGGATAAATTAAAGTTTGTGTTAAAATTCCATAGCCAAAATATGATCTGTTGGGCTCAGCAGATTAAAGTGCCTGCTTAGACAGATGCAGGGACTGGGGTTTGATCCCAGTCATGCCATCCCCAGCCCCGGGGAACACTGAGGCAGTGAATGAGATTGGGCACGGTGGCACGTGCTTGTAATCCCAGTGCTTAGGAGGCTGAAAATATCAGGATCACTAGGCGTCTGATCTACTTAGTGAGACATTATAGACCCTGTACTAAATACATACAAATAAGACATTATCTGTGTTATATTTTCTTAAACTGGAAAGAAGAATAAATTATTGTCTCCAAATTATGACCTAGAATAGGCATACCAAAAAAAAAAAAAAAGTCTAATTTTTAACTCTGACAGTAGTGTTAATCTGGAAAAGAAAGCAGATATGCTTCCTTACATTGCTCTGTTCTCTCCAGGGTCTTAGGATGAGGTAAGACAGGCTGTGCACTCATAATTCCACATAATACTTGTGCATGGCAAAGCTTCACTGGAAGTTCTTGACTTGCACTGGCTATGTTTTTCTTGGATTTCCTGACAGATGTGACCACATAAACCCAGTCATAGAAGGAAGGAAACCATAGTCTTATTGTGTGAAAAGCTGGCATATTTTTAAAGCAGCACTTCCTAAAAGATATACCTCAATTTTTTCATATTAATGATACTTCTTCATCAGCATCTGTATGTATGTCCAAATTTGTCTCACTACCAAAATACAGAATAAATACAAATTCTTTGTATTCTAAGTGATAAAATATTTACACGATGACTTTTATCAGAAATAGGTCATTAATTATATGCTTGATCCAGAGCAATGTTTACAAAACTTACACTGAGATAAACCTGTAGGTATTAACTTTGCAAGGAAGACATAAATTTGAGTTGCATACTGAGTAAGAGCATACATTATACAGACACACCTTAAAAATGTAGAGATGTAAATGTATCCCAGGTTAATAGAGAAAAACTGTGGATAAGTAGAAGCTACAATTTCAGTGAATATTGCTTCTAGCTATCTTATTTGAAGATAGCAGCCTTTGAGTAGGTGCAGTCTTTCAGGATGTACAGGTGCCCTTGTTGGCAGGCGGGTCTCCTGCGACTTCACTGTTCATTTCTTTAAGTTGGGTGATACCCATTGATTCTCAAAGTCACCCTCCTGAGAAGCAGAAGCAGACTCTATTTTCATAATTGAACAGTTCTCTAGTCTTCCTGTTGTGTAAAACGCATGGCCATCATTCTAAAACCATGTCTCTTAAATTTGTTAATTAAGACACTATCCAAACCCCGAATTAAATTAAGCTCCCTTTGCTGCACTTCTCATACATGTAATTTCTTCTAAGGCCTCAAAGAAATACTCTAAGCCTAGGTACTTTACCAACTTGACTAAAAACAGCAACAGCAACAGCAACATTCTCCCATACTGACTGGGCTGGTCACAGGACTTGTGTTCTTTCAAAGGAATTGTTAGTAAGATTCTCAGCCTATGTCCCATTCCTTTTCTGTAAGGAAACACCAACTAGAGTTCTCATACCTTTTTTGCCTTCATCATCATAACATAGATTTAAGACTTTTCCTTTCAAGACCCTACACCTGCAAACGTCTTTTAGCTGTCGCATTCTTATGGGCTGTGAATGGCAGCATTATGAGCATGATGCTCTCATGTCATTTACGCCTTGAAACCATTAAGAAAAACCTACCTCCTATCATGCTATTATAACATCTGTCTTAGTTACTTTTTACTCATTGCTGGGACAAAATACCCGACACTCAAAATGAAGGAAGGAAAGGTTTATTTAGCGCACAGTTCGTGGAGGTTTCAGTCCATGTTCCGCTGGTCCAACGCTGAGTGGAGCAGGGTGGAGAGCATCCAGTTCATGGCGGTGGAACAGCAACAAAATGGTGGCAGAGGCGGCCAACCAATCAGGGCAGCAGAGCAGCAGCAACAGCTACAGCTCGAATCTGTCTCTCTGTCTCTCTTTATATTACATTCAGGCTCTCCGCCTTAGCCCCCGCCTTAGGCTACATCCATAATCCCAGAGGTACTTTGACCCATAATCCCATCAGTACTAAAACCCGTAATCTCAGGGATCATGGATCAAGTCTCAAACTCTAGAAGTCCTTGCCCAGTGACTACCTGAGGCTTTGGGGGGGGGGGGGCAACTAGACATAAATCATAACAACATCTATATAAGTTAGCCAAATGTCATTAAGTTCAAATCTTCTATTTCATCTTCTACAGGTGCTACAAAATAGGAAACACTACCCATATTAATTATCCTTTTATTTGTATTTTATTCAAAGATTTTTAAAGGGATTGTTGTAACTTAATAATAACTTCATGACTTGCCAAAGTATTTTTCTTAAATAACTGTTAGCTTAAAGCACAGTTGTACCGAGGTTCTCAGGGGTCTAGAGTGCAATATGAAAATGAAGGGGTGAAATTAAAGGCACAGAGAAAAATAATCACCAGTATGACCTTTTCAAGAATAGGTCATACATACTCTTAAAAAAAAAAAATAGCAGAATTTAGAGATCGTGCTTTTAGACAAAGAATTATTAGTTTGAAATTATTTAGCATATTCTATGCATAGGAGACCACAAAGATTATATAATCAGTTCTGTTAAGAAACATACCAGTGATCTTAACCACCCAGAAGAAAAATTTAAACATGATGTATAAAATGTAAAGTTAGCTTAGTATGCTGAGCTGTAAAAGGCTCTAACCAACAGCTTCTAACATTGTAAGTTTTGCCAGTAACCCATTGCAATTATGGAACATTTGACTTCATTCTCTTAGATCAAAGAGAAGAACTCTGTTGTACTAATAACCATTAGAAAATTTATCATGTCTACATCCTGTGCTCTGTATAACTCTAATGAGGACAACAATATGCATTGTATCAATTATTGGGAATGTATTACTAATGTGTTTTGAAACTGTCACATTGCAATTTCTTATTAAATGCAAAAAAAAAAAAAAAAAAAAGAAACATACCAATTACATTTCTCTTCCATTTTGAAGAAGAGCAGCCTATTAGAGATTTTATGTCATAATTCTTCTAAGATGATACAGTTTTTTAGTAGAAAGTTTAAATTTCTGAACTCTCATATCACCCTATGTAGTTTCCCTGTATGCGTTTTAGTTGTCTATTTTGGTGAATATTTTCATAACTCTACGTCATTTATAGCTCTTCTCATATCATGGATGCCTTTGCGAAACTGAAGAAAATAATTTCCTTGACAGTGGGAGTGGAGCAGTAACAGCAACTACTAAAGTGAAAGTAGAAGGAAGGGTGCAGTGACTCTGCAGTGCTTCCCAGGTACCCGTGAGGCTCCCACTTGATCATGTGACCTGCCAAGAGATGTCATTAGCCTAGCAGTCCTTGTGGGAGGCAATGTCCCACTGATTGACGTCAAGCAGCTTAATTTTTTTTTTAATTTTTTATTTTATTTATTACTATTTTTTTTTTCTTGTTTCAGAACCTATGTTTGTTTATTCACTCATTTTTATGGCTGGCTCAGCCCGCCCCAAGGGCAGGGCTGGCGCAGCATGTGGTGCCAGGGATTGAACTGCGGTCCCTGAAGCCGCCCAAGCTTCCCCAAGCAGGGGTTTTAGACCACTGAGCCATCCCACCGGGCCCAAGCAGCTTAATTTTGTCAAGCCACTTCAACTAAGAAATTGGCTTTCCTTCGATTACACTGTATAAGGTCTAATCTCATAAGAGCAGAGACCCGTTTTAGGGCCCAGGGCTTTTGTGTTGAACTGGTCAAGCCAAAGGAAAACAGTGCTAGAAGAAATGAGGGCAAAAAAATAAAAAAAAAATGCTAAACAGGGAGAAATACTGGGATTGAGTGAAGAAAATGTACTCTAATTTCTGTATATGTTCACTGTTAGCCAATTTTTTTTTTAAAATAAAGCTGAATTGGCTAGCGGAAAAATAATCTACTTGTTACTAACTGTGTTTTTGTGGCTCGGTAATGAGAGGAGTGTGTGGAGCTGTTGCCTTAGCTATGTCCTTTGTTTGATATACATCACCTTTAAGTGAACTCTGTACATTTACTTTGCTATTGCTGAAGGGCTTGTTTTATGAATTATTCATGTGAATTTTCATATCTGGATTTTGCTATATCCTCAAACTTCAGTATTCATTTTTGTATTGTTAGGGGTGTCTTATGATTACAACAGTATGTCTTTTTGCAAGGCAAAACATAGGCTTGATAATCATTAGAACAGCTTGTGCAAATATGCAACTTACGCTTCTACCCAAGAATTATCAACAGCTGCCTGAATTTCTTTCATGTGCCTGATATGCTTTCCTCAAAGATTTTTTAACAGCTTGAGTTAATACTGACTGTAATCAAACTTCCTGGAAAAGGCTTGTTTTCTGTTTTGTTTTGAGTAAAACACATCTGTCTGGTCTGAAGAGACATAAAGTGTAAGTGAAAGACTTGGCACTGGAGTTTAATTTCACCACCTTTTCTCAGTGAATAAAATGCATATGAGATTGGAAAGTAAGAAAATATAAAGAAAGGCAACATGAGCTTTTTTTTTTTTTTTTTTTTTTTTAACCTGAGATACTTTTGGTCTATACAAATGACAGTGTGTTAAAGGTTGGTCATCTGTATGCTGCTCCTGGAAAGTGCTGGAACTTCATGAAGCTTAAAGGGTGTCCTTAGGTACTGTGTGTGCCCTAGCAAGAAGTTTCTGAGGCTCAATTGTCTTTCTCTTATTTCTTGCTTCCTAGCACAGGACAAGTAACTCTGTTCTTCCAGTCTGCTATTCTTACCACCCACCACCTGCAGGTAACATCTGAAAGCAATGGGTGCTGTTTTAGGATAAAATCTTTATTTTGTTACTTTTATTTATTTATTTATTTATTTATTTATTTATTTATTTTGATGGGACCAGGGTTTGAACTCACGACCTGGCACTTGCCAGGAAGGCACTTGTGCCACGGAGCTATCTCCCTAGGCCCAGAATCTTTAAATGTGAAGTCCAGAATACACCTATTGTCTTCATAAGTTATGTTTATAGCATCTTATTGTTATGATAGAAAAGATGAGTAGCATGCCAGCTAACATCAAATTATATCATATTTGAACCAAAAATTGTCTCATTTTGTTAAAAAAGAAAGTAATATAGTAAAGTAACAAAGAAAAAAAAAAAAAAAAGAAAGTTATATAGTATGGTCAGGACTACCAGCTAAACTCTGGCAAGCCTGTGATGAAAATTCACAAAGAGATTTAAACCTGTATGTTATGATTCCAAAATTTAGTTGTTTCTCCATGTTAGATATCATTTAGATCTCATCTTCATAATTTGAATTTGTTTGTTGGCTAAAATTTTAGTTTGCATAGACATTAGTATAAGAAGGTTGATTAGTATGAAAGTTTATTAAACACTTTAATAATTAAATGGTTCATATTGCTGTTGGCTCACAAAATCAAAATTCTGCTGTCCATGAAATGAATTTCTTAATAAACTTTATTTTAAAATATAAATAATAGTTACTCATCGAATTTAATTGTTAAAAGTAAAGTATGTTTAAATATTTTATAGTGGAAACTTGTGTATTAGACTTTAATTATCAATAGATGCTTTTAACATTTTACCAGGCACTTTGAAACTACAAACAAACAAACAAAAAACTTAAAGATGTTTGCATTAACATTTCAACCTATTACCTTATATAAAGAAATAGATTAACATATGTGTGGAAAGCAAAGATGGAAAAATATACTTAAAAATGTAAGCAAGCCAAAATGTTTATCGCTTCTTGTATATTTCATGCTGTGTAGCTTATCGCTGCATCTTGATTCATTTCTTTTGAATGTTTTCTCACTTTTCTTTCAAGAGCCAGACTGTGGAATCTAGCAGCAGATCGTAGCTACTTACAAACACTTGGCTGAAGGACTCTCAAACTCTCTAATAGACTAGGTTCAAATGAGCCTCAGCATTCTTAAAGTACACCCTTGAAGCATCATCTGTTGCTGAGCCCCCTTTCTGCCTAAAAGAGATCATTGAAGTCAACTTTAAGAACAGCAGAAATGAATGGCAGTGCTTACTTCCTGGGCTGGTACTCCAGGAGATGCTCTTGTCGGCCTACAAACTCAGAAAAACACTCATGCCACACAAGTAGGGAGCAAGGTTCTTGCTATTTCAGACCCTAATATTATTTATCCTTTACTACATTGGAACATAGGAAGTTGTAATACCAAACTGAAGGAACAGAAAAGGAATGAAAGCTTGTATCTTCCCTTTTCTTTTGGTTGGCATCCGTCAATTGCAAAAGGGTGCCCTTAACCATCTGTGTTCTGGCTTCTTCTCAAGTAGTCTGCACTTCTATACTGTTTAAAGAAAGAAAGGTTCCAAAAGAGAAATACTTATGTATAGACCTTAAAAATAGTGAAATAATATTATTCTAGGTGAAATACCATTATGACTTTTCAAAGACTTAGACACTCAATTGAGACTTAGCACCTTTCAAAATGGGATAACTATGAGATATGTGATTAATATATTTGAAAGATGCTTTCAACTGAATTAAGACAATGTAAGAAGCTAGGTATTTCCTCACAAGAAAAAACAATGTAGATATATAAATACCCATTTTAATAAAGGTATGCATATTAAATCACACATACTCCCATAGAGTTCTAGGAAGGGATGCTCCTTAATCACTGCTTTTGTGAAAAGATGTTAGCATTTAGTTGCCTAACTTCAGTATACTACAGTACAGTAGCATTAGGAAGGCATCAGAAGCATTGTTGCATAGTTTTGGGATTTTTAAAAGCATAATGTTGGTAACACAAATCAGACATAGAAGTTGAACTATTATATGAATTCTCTTGTATGAAAAACTCAAAGTATGAATGAAGAGCTAAATCCAAAAGGAAGGGGCACGAGCAATGATAGGAGGGAGCACCAAGGGTGGCATTATTAGGAAGAAGCAAGATGAGTCATGGACATGAAACAGCTCTTGGAAAGGAGTGTAATCATTGGGCACTACAAACATACACCAATAAAAGATAAGAACTGAAGGAACAATTGGTGTGCTGAGAAGAAATGGAAAAAGATAGATTCCGAGTTTTGTATTCTCTCTTTTTTCATTAGCATTATTAAAAATTTAACATTGTCAATTCCTTTTTAAACTTGTTTCACATACGAGTTTTCCTATAACTTTGTAAGTTCTAAGCCACACTTGCATTTTATTCACTAATGCATACCATGTTCAACTTGCACTTGTCTGATATATAACCCAACTTATATTAATTGGCCTCTTCCACATAGTACATAACCTTAATTAGTATAAGCTGCAAAACTTGGAATTGGATGGACTTGACATATGTGTACCATAAAACTTTGACTCAGATCCAGTATGTAGAAATCCTATAATATTTTATTTAAATTCAAAACCCTGTGGCCAGGGAGATAGCTAGGCAGTCTAATTGCTTGCCCTGGTACCACAAGTCATGCCAGCCCCAAGGTGACCTGGCCACCAAAATCATCCATGGTGGTACATATCTGTAGGGAGCACTAGGGAGGCTGAGACAGGAGGATCACTATGAGTCTGATCTGCATAGTGAAACCTGTACCAAATAAATAAATGAAAGAATAAAAAAAGACAAATTCAACACAATATATGATAGTAGTTCTAAAATTTGAAATATTAACAAAGAGAGTAGGTTGGATATTTGTATGCCTCGCAGCATACAAACTTATTTGTGTATATGGTCTTAGAGTTGTCAAGGCATTTAATGTAGCAAGTCCCTAAAAAACAAGGAAGAAAAGTTAGTCTTTATTTTAAATGATATTTCAAGTCTCTTTCCAAACTGAAATGTATAAACACTGTCTGTTCACTATATTTGGTCATGAAGAAAGGTTAAAGAATTTTACAAAAAATAGAGTCCAAAGCGGGAGAGGAGTTGCAACAGTTATTATAAGGCTTTCTGGTTGCTACAATTGATATTATCATTACTATAAGTAATGCATATTAGTACACCTATGACTAGAAGTTCAAATACTAGCCAGTCAGTTTGTCTGTCTCTCTTCTTCATATATGACTAGTTCTTCAAGGCTGCTCAGGTATGACAGTAAAACCTCTAGTGCAAAGGAAATAGTTAGAAAACAAAAGAACTAGAAAATGAAGCTGGGAACTTAAAAATATTTGACATTAACTGCATAATAAATAGATGATCAACTTACAAAGTTAAATAAGAATCCCAGAGAAGACAGACAAAATGAAAACAATTTTAAAGCATTCTATATTTTAAAGATATATATTTTCTTAAACTGAGTATGATCAGTGATGGATGGATAAACTAAGAAAGGATTCTTTTTTGGGTATATTATTGTGAAGGTTCAAAACAGGTGAATTTCCAGGAAATATCTTAAGTTACATGGGCAAAGGAAAATAGAAGTTGCAAGGAAAAGAAGCCATGGTTGGTTCAATACTCAGTGGAGCAATTACAGTTCATCTGTTTGCATGTTCACAGAAGTACTACCTAACTACCTTAAACAGAACTGAAACTATCACAGTAGTGTTCTCAAGTTATATATCATGAATTAAAAATATAAATTGATAAACTGATAAAATTATTAGATTCTCTTGGGTCATTTCTTTTGAAGAGTTTGACAATAAAATATCTGATATGGGACCAAGGATATAGTTCAGTGGAATAAGTGCCTGCCTGGCAAGCTCAAAGTCCTGAGTTCAGTCCCTGGTACCACAAAAATAAATAAATAAATAAATAAATAAATAAATAAATAAATAAATAAATAAAATGAAAATAAAATATCTGATAGTATGCAGAATGCAATAAAATTAAGGAAGTATGAGCTAACTTTAATAATATAAAATTTATCAAAGAAACTACATTTAGTGACTCAGCTATGGTTATTGTTATAGTCATTAATAAAATTACTGACACTGATTTATATGTTAAAAAGTGAAATATACTGATATGAGCAGGAAGAAGAAAAAAATGTGTTTGTTGGGAATGAAGATGAAAATATATGAGACCTGAGGTGGCTGTTTCCATTAGTAGGCAGTGAACAGAGAATTTATTTCATTTTATTTATCTCAATGGTGTTGAACACAGAATGTGCAAGCAACATCCTTTCCACTGAGTTCTATCCCAGTCCTGTAACATTTTAAAACTAAGGAAATGATGTGTAATAGTTACTGGCTTTCATATAACTCTTTAGCAACTCAGTAACATAAAATAATTTTGTTTGTTGGTTATTGTTGTAATGTTCTCTGTCGGTGCGGAAAGAAACGACAAGAAGATCCAATGAAGGTAGCTCAGAGGACTCATTGAGATCTGTGTCTCTCGAAGTGAGCCCAGAACTCTAGAAGCATCTCCTTTTTATTTAGGTCACACAATAGGATATTTACAAGGAGGAGAGGGGATCACCAACCTCTTAAGTAAGGGTGGAGACATCAATCAGGATTAAGCTGTTACATCTTTTTTAGATCCTAGTCTTTAAGATCCCTAAGTAACAGATTACAACCGGCCCTAAACTTTGTTTATTGTTCTTCGCTTCTTTAAGATGATAGTTTCTAATCTGTACAGGTTATCATACTGTATTATTGTGAGTTAGGAAGAAAAGAGTTACATGCGGATCTGGATTCTGCTGAGGTTAGGTAGGGCACTATCCAGGAGTGTGGGCATCAAGGCTTTTTGGTTGCCCAAGGACTGTCCTCTAAAAGAATAGCTTACTTGTTAGTCACTTACCTGACATATGACAGGAGGTCATAGTTTCTCCCACAGAAATCTCCATAGGACAGTTTAGTATGCAACATATGGTGGTAGTTTTCTCCAGAGTGAATGATTCAAGAAAGAATATCTTATAGTAATAGGACTTTCTACTAGGGATCTGTTAGTCTGACAGTCTGCTCTGCTATTGGGAGTCAACTTAGTAGTCAGAGGACTTGGCATGGGTAGGGATCTCAAGAGGACAGCATGGCAAGAACAATGTGAAGACAGTGTGCCACAAGAACAACGAGAGTGTGCAACATGAAATAAATCCTACAACCTGTCCTAACACAACCAACAGAGAACTACATGGGCCAAAGTTTCTGTAAGTTTAAAAGAACATGTTTTGTAGTTATCCATTTGAATGAAGCAATATCTCTGTGAGTTTTTCTTCCTAAGACGCAGACTCACATTTAATTACCATATTTATTTACTTTATTACAGTTAAAGGAAGTGTTGAGTTACCTAAGGACAAGCTAAAAGCTTTTTTGGATGTTTTATGTCTGATCTTCAATATGACTATCAGAGGAACATCTCCTTAAAATCAGCTATTTTGTATTTTCGTTAAAAGAATTGTAAAATTGACAGTACTAAGTGAAATGTAGAGAGAAGCTAACATAACCACAAAAAAGGAAAATAAATTAACGATTGGTCAAAGTGAATATTTTTAGAAATGATATTTCATAGTAGAACATTGATATTCTAGGTGTTTCAGGATACTAATCCATTCACTTGATAATAGTTGAATCTTGGTATACTAAGACACTCAGCCTTTCCCCTTACAGATCTATATTTTATCAGATCAAAGTATCTTGCATTCTCACAGTAAAAAGGAAATCAAGTTTTAATAAAAGCTGAATAACTTTTATTAGTGGTTAATATTACAGAATTTCAGTGCATAAAAAAATCCTCATGTAGGAAATGAAAGAGGAAAAATAATAACAGATCCTAACTTTTCAGCAGAGGAGTGAAATGAAAAATGATTATAGAAAATAGATCATTTTCAAATTAGTATTCTGCACTTCAGGGGAAGAGCATATTTTTCTCCAGCATAAATTATTTGGAAACACATTTCAAAAACTCAATCTTAATCTAAGCAATGAACATTTCAAAAAGTAAATTAATATCTTCAAGGGAGTGAAGTGCAAAACATTAGGAAAGCTGACTAGTGGTTCCATAATTACAACTTTATCAACATTTCCTGCTGTGCTTCACTCTGAAACTATTTTTCCTATCCCCCCCAGCCTTATAGAGGCATAAATTAGTCTATCTGAAGCCTTGATTGCAAACTGACCTACATTTCTCAAGAGAACAAGTTTGTAAATATGAGACATTCTAGCTTCTTAAAAATGTGCCTTTCGGAGTGTGTGTTAGGAGCAATGCATGTATGTTTACAAAATTCTCTTAGGCTACTGTTCATCTGCTGTGACTAAGATATGAAAATACCAAAAGATTATTGAATTGAAATTTGGAAGCATGTTCCTTAAACCATGTCATGAAGGGAGAACTAGCTTATCAATACTTGAAATCACTAATCTTGAAATCAGAAGTAGTAGCTACTTATTCACCAGGAGATCTTTATAAAGTTTCTTTACTTTTAAGGCTGTCAGTCCCTGTCTTTCTGTTTGTTTATCTTTCTGTCTCTTTCTCTCCATCTCTATCTCTCTGTCTCTTTCTCTGTCTCTCTTTGTCTCTGTCTCTGTCTCTGATTCTCTCTCTCTCTCTCTTTCTCTCTCTCTCTCTCTCTGTACAATGAGAAACTTAAACTTATTTACCTCTAGGCTCTTCTAGGATCTCTGTAAACCTTAGTATCATCCAAGTTTAAACAGAGTGAAAGTGAAGACCACGTCTAGAATATACATCTCATGCACACATTGGGGTCTTTATTAATATCCATTATATGATTATGAATGACAACATGTAATTGGTTCATATACATTTGTAGGTACATGAAATGTATGATGGTATGGAAGAAAGTCAATGTTTATTTGTGGCCTTTACCTGTGAAACTGATCAGAAAACTACTCCTAGTGGGACAGGTGTCTCAGTGAAATCTATTTATTTTTATATGCCCATAAATACGTTCTTATTGTGCTTCTTTTTCTTTTCTAATGGAGTTCTGGGGTTTGATTTCTAGACCAGTACATAGTAAGCAAGTGTTCTACGAACAAGGTGCAGCCATAGCGTTTTGTTTTTGTGAGATTTAGGTTAGAACTCATGACTTTGCACTTGCCAGGCAGGCACTTGTGCCACAGAACTACCTCCCTGGCCCATTGTCTTAAATTCTTAAAATGACCAAATTAATGTCTCATAGAAGTATATAATCGTATATTAAGTACCAGGAAATATTTGAAGTTAACAGAAGGATAGCACACCTGAGGGTTATCACTTGCTTAAAGTAACACAGTATGACTTAGTTACTTCCCTATAATATTGATTGCATTTTTCAGTCATGGAATCAATTTCCATATGCTTTTTATGGATAGATGTTCCCAGCATTTATGTATAACGAGACTCCTGCTTCCCCATGTTGTGAAAGCAGCAATGTGATTCATAGGGATCCTGCATATAACAGAACCATTCATCCAATGTTCTCTGTTTTCATTCAAATTCCTTAAAATAAGCCTTAATCTTCATGAGTTATGATAGCTTGAAGAAATACTGGGAAGATATATATATTTTTTCTCTGAGCCTCTTTTACAGTTATTTTCAATAAGCTATTGTCTTAGTTTCTTACTAAAGTAAACAGTAAGGCATGAGAGGAAGAAAAGTAGATTATTTTGAAGGTGATCTGAAGAAACTCCGGTGCAAAATTGGAGCAGAGAGGAAATAGACAATAAGGATATATCATTCAGCAGGGCGGCACAGTAGAGGGAAGGTTGCACTCAGTTTCAGGCTTAAAGCTGATCGAAAGGGCAGAAACTAACAACAGCGACTGGACATTGGAAGGCAAAACACAAGAGACTGCTGGTGCAGAACACAGACGTGTTTTCACGTACGGTGTGGTGACAGTCCCAGGGCTGTGAGCACAGAGCCAGAATGTCTATTCTGATCACCTTTGCACTTAACCCTTATGCAATTTACCAATTGGAAATAACTTCAGAAAGTGGTTTCCAGTGTGTGAGTCACCAAGTTGTTGACAGCATGTTGGCCACGTCAGCCTTCCTCCAGGGAATCTGTGCGTGCTGGGCATCACAGCCTCTGATCCTGTGCACCAGCAGGTGTCCCTACCTACCGTGCACCTGCTGGTGGAATTTTTTTCTAGCGTCTACAGGTTGATAGGGGAGTATCTGTCTTTCGGTGGCAATAAGTAGCTGGTTTAGTGCTCTCCAGCTGCAGAGCGGGAATTTTCTATGTTCAGGTATTCTTGCAAGGATAAGACCCAGTTGGAAAAAGAAAGTAAGGCAAGGAGAGTGAGGACTTTTTCAAACAACGCACCTGCTCCTTTTGTGTTCTCCTTTGTGGCAATTTGCATTCTGCATCTCTTCCACAGAGAGTTGTTTTCAGAGTTACCACAGATGCCCAAAAGAAATGATCGTCTAGATGGTGTAGGAATGAATATACAAGGTGACCATCGGAACCATCATCAGGAAAAATAAAAAACTCCAAAAGCGACTGAAACTGTTGAGAGTAAGAAAAATATAGTGTACAGGAAAAGTAAAGATTATTTTCATGTTAGAAAAACTAAAGGTAAAATTAAATAACTCTAATGCTAAAAATGAAAGTGAAAATGTAAACCATTTCCTTTTTACTTTACACTTATGGAAAAAATAAAAAAGAGCTGCGCATGGTGGCTCACACCTGTAATTTCATCAATCTGAGAGGATAAGGCCACAGGATGACAAACCTGACCCAGACAAAGCAGTGATTTACAGGGCCCCAGGGAGATAGGTCAGTAGAATAAGTACTAGCTTGGCCAGCACAGGGTCTTAAGTTCAATCCCCAGTACCAGAAAAAAAAAAAAACAATGGTGGTGGCTTACTGAGTTACTGTTTCTAAATAAATAAAATAAACAAATGAAAAAGTGCTAGAGATTTAAAATAGTACAAATGCATTGTGTTCAATCATCAGCAAATGTATGTATATATATATATATATATATATATATATATATATATATATATATAATTTTTTTAACCTACCAAGAAAGTGATGTTAAGAAAACAAATACACTTAATGGTAGGAAATGGTAGGATTACATTATAAAACTGATTATATTTTTATTATATTCGAAATTCTGCTGGCAGCAAATTGTATTAGTTTGATCATTTTCTTAGAACTTTCTAGCTCTGAAACAATTTCATGTTCCAAACCTTCTCTTCAAAAATAAGACATAGTTTATCAAACTTGATTGACTAATACCACGTTTTGGAATGGCAGGAAGTGATAAGTGGCATTCCGTGTACAACACAGGCTGCACAAATACCGATTCCTATAAGACAGCAACACTGCAATTAAATGTATGCTCAAGTAGCTGCAGTTATCTTTCCAAATGTAAAGCACAGACAGACAGATATTTGTCAAAGAACAAGGGTGCAGCACTGCTTCATAAAATAAAGAATATGTGAAAACTTATCATTTTATATTAAATAAAAAACCAGATGATTGCTTTAAATGGAGAAATCATACTTTTTTAATATCAGCCTTATTATTTATGAGAATTAAGGGGCTTATTCTCAAATATAATAATTTGGAAAAATGCAAAGCTCAATTAATTAATGTGGGATTGGATATTTCACGTCAGAGTCCTATTCCTTTCTTTTTCCAGAGGGAGCGGCAAAGGAGATTGTGCTAAAGAACTGACTTTGACAATTCATTTAGAAAGAAGTAATGCTTAAGTATTAATTAAATCGAAGTGAGGGATAAGGGGAATTAGTTGGAGTCATTGAATTGATCATTTCAAAAATTAGAAATATTTCCTTTCTAATATGCAGCTGGTGAAAATTATAAATAATTCCAAATTATTCTAACCTATTTAACATCAGTGAGCTATGACTTAGATAAAAGGAACTCAGTTTCTACAAAGTGTGTGAATTAACCTGGCAGCCAGTTTCATCATATTTCAAAAGTGCAAAAACACCCTTGAAGCTCAGGCATATCGTTAGAGAATGGAAGGCAGCAATGATGATAACAAAGCAAATATATAGAGAGTAATAATTGTATAATATGGACTTTGCTCTTATTTCATCAATAAAATTGCTGAAATCAATTACTAAAATCTTTGAGATAGGTAATGTTATACTTTGTCATAGTATGCTGCTACTGTATATAAGAATTTGCTTTAGGGCCAGCGAGATAGCTCAGCAGATTAAGTGCCTGCTTTGGCAAGGGCAGGGACTGAAGTTCAATCCTGGTTCTGCATGCTGTGCTGAGCCCACCCCTGAGGTGCGCTGAACCTGCAACTGAGTCCAGTATGGTGATGCACACCTATAATCCCAGTGGTGGTGAGGCTGAAAACTGGAGAAACCCTGGAAGTCTGAGCTTCGAAGTGAGGCCCTGTACCAAATACATAAAAGGGTGGTGGGGAAACTTGCTTTAAAAGTCCTTGATCCCTTCTCTAAATTGTCAGGATAGATACATTCAGAAATACACTGATACATGTCTTTACCCGGCCAATAAAAGCTCTGAAGCACATTCATAATGCTAAATCAGAGCTTATTCATTCACAAAAGACATATTGTTATATTTAACTGTATTAGTGTTATAGTTCAACCTTTTTCTCATTGCTTTTCTCATAACATTGGAAAAAGTTTTTACCATTCCTCTGTATACCCTGCTATCCCTGTGTTTCCAGACAACTGGACCCCGCCAGTTCCCTATTATCCCTGTGATGGTTACCTCTCTAACTCCTTTGAAGACTGCTCACCTCTTCCCTATTTTACATAGACCCTCACATTATTGAATATTTAATCTTGATTCATTTATTTTTTCTTTAAAATTTGTGTATATTTGCATATTATGTATGCATCCAATTTCTGGAGATACCACAAGAAATATGATGAAGGACTGTCCTCTTGAAACTTATATTCTAATTGAGGAGTTAGTGTGAAGAAAATAATAAATCTGTGAATATACATGTATCTGTGAACATAAATCATGTTGTTTTACTAATGATGATCATTTTCAAGAAAATGATGAACTAGATACTTTGCTAATAATTGTAAATTTCCTATCATCTTGCATTTGAAATTCTGTCATTTTATTGGTTTAGTTTATTATCTTTAAAATAAAAAGGAAAGTTTGTAACATTTTATTTACAAAGTACATTGGGTGAAGGTGCTTACTTCCATGAGCTTTCATCTTTGTTGTCCACGCTCATAGAGCTTATAGGAACTTTGAAGCAGGTGATATTTATCGTAATGTGGAATGAGGAAGTAGTGGAATACATAATGAGCTGATGAGACACAAAATGGGCAATAAGAAGAGGATGATTAGAGATCTTGGAGATTAGACTAGTTGGAAGTTCTCTTAGTTTCTGTTAATGCAAGACTTGCTCTCTGAAATTTTCCCTTCCACTAGCCATTGCCTTACAAGATAAGCCCTGTCCTTGTTCCAGCTGGCCCAGTACTGACTATACCATAAGAGCTCCTGGGTTAAACCCTGCGTGGATTCTTTCTTCCTAGGATTCTTAGGAGTGACTTCAGAAGCTCCAAATGCTGTCACTGATTAGACTCACATAAATGCTCGTCCCTACACTTGTACGGGATGGAGGTCCCTGATCGCTTCCCAGAAGCGGTGGTGCAGACACCGACACTTGATGGCACATTAATTTCTTGTTGTGGCTGAGGTTCTTTTTCTAATAATTCCCCACTACTACCTTTCAGGTCCATCGCTGTAGTTAATGTTCTCTAATTTAATCTTTTATGTACAATAATAATCTGCCTAATTAATATTTGTTCATTCTTTGAACTACAGCCAAATTTTACCTATATGGGATAACCTTCTCAAGTCTACACCAAATTCCTAGAGGGGGCTTTGCTTGTTCATTTTTAAATTGTCAATGCTATTTATACTTGTAAAATTCAGATGTGGAGCTATTAGTCGTTGGCTTAAAATACTTTGTGTCTCCCTTCTCTGTAATTTTAACTCTAATGTTTGAACACAAGGGTGCCTATACTTCACATCTCCTTATACTTTACCTTTTTCATAAAAGAAAAAATATTCAAGTGTACATTTACGGGGTTTTCAAATAAGCCAGCACTTATTCAGGAAGTGTCCAATTCCCCTGGAAGTACTCATCACTGGTTATTCTGTGTAATCCTCTGCTATTGCCAGCTGCCTTTGAAACCTCAGTTGGATCACACTTATTTTTTCAGTCCTTTTGTGACCTTGGCACAGAAGTGACTTTCCCAGCAACTTGTCCCACCATTCCATTCTGTGTGCACTTCTGGCAAAGCACCTAATATCATTTGTTGATTTCAGTCAAGGATGCTTCTAACATCACAGACTCACAGAGGATCGGATTTCACTCTAACTTTCCCTATGTTTGATACCTGAGTGTTGACTGGCTGATTGAGTGATATTAAAAGTTTGGAAAGGATATCAAAATGAGACCATAGTAACCATAGTCTTAATAAGAACAAATTGAAATGGAACTTTTATTCATTAAGGTAGGTTGGCTCCAAGGTGAAACAACATCCCGCTTCATGACCAGCAAGTTAGTATGTCTTGTCTACTGCCTTGCTGAGACAGTAGGCAGTTCACAGTTCCAGAGAAAGAGCCCTGGGCCAAGCTGCACCTTGAAGTCTATTCAGCCACTGTGTGTTGGGCACACTAGGTACCTTCCTGCAGTCTTTCTCTGTTCTTTCTGCCCACAGCCCCATATTAAGCATGTTTAAATGACTAATATATTGCTCAGGGCTTAAGAGACCCAGTGATGTTTTAAAGAAATGCAGTTACATGGATTCAAAAACTTATATCTACCAACTTTCCATCCTCTGCTACAGGTGGGAAGTACACATGTTGACAGTTGCTTTGTTATTCTCAGTTAGAAAACCTGAATGCTCACCTAGGGCACTAGTGGCAAATCCATGTCATGTGTTCATGTGTGTGTGTGTGTGTGTGTGTGTGTGTGTGTGTGTGTGTGTGTTTCTTTTACAACAGAATATATTCAAGTGTGAGCTTTTGTTCTAAACTGAAACTTCAGTATACAAGTTCAATTTCAGAATTAGCCTTTTGCAATAAGCAAGTGTCTTTTGGATTGCAGTTTGGGGCCCTGTCTGGAAAGGTTTGTTCTCATGTAGCATAATGCAAAACAAAGGTCAAATGTTACAGCTCGAAGTCAAGCTTGCTGTGCACTATAAGCTAAGGTAAACGATTTTCATAGTTTAAAAGGAAACTGCCTGTACTAACAATTCCGGTAGAATTGACACTTTTGGATAAACTAAGATGTCATAATTCTCTACCAATTCACATTAATGTATCTCAATATAAAACTTCATTTCTCCATGTTGTACAAACATCAGTAAGTCTTCTACCAGAAATTTCTATGATCGGGGAAATTTGTTCATGTTTATCAAATATCTTCCTCCCAATTGAGGTATCTTCCATGAGGAATGTGGCACTACAGTGGTGTAAACATGAATAATTGTCCCTGTCTAGTAGTGTTCTGAGGAGAGATAACTGTATGCATAGGGGTAGCAAAGTGCCAAACATAAATTGCACTACAATCTTTATAGGAGAGCGTCTTCTTATGAAGGAATACTTTCAAACAACACAAATCTTAGATATATCCTGCAGCAGATAGTGTATTTTCTAAGCACAATTTTCTCTTCAGTCCTCAAAATGATATCTGCATCATTTGGGGAAAGAAAGGTGATCACACTGATAACATTGTACAAACTCTCATTTGTACTTCTTCAGCTATTAGGTCAAGCACAAAATAAATACAGAAAACTATAGTGTTAGAATATATTTTTGAACAATAAAGTAACAATAAACTTCTAAACTATTTTAGATACCATTACTAACACTGTTTATTCTGGGCATCTTTTGTAAATGCCAAGCTTTCAGAAGGGGAAATAAGCATAAATACTATAATTATCTCTTTATTATAAAATATTACAGTTTTAATCACAGTAATTATTTCTAGTTACTAATTTTCCAATGCATCAAAATTGTCTCTAGT
Organism: Myocastor coypus; assembly: GCA_004027025.1. Classification (NCBI taxonomy): domain Eukaryota; kingdom Metazoa; phylum Chordata; class Mammalia; order Rodentia; family Myocastoridae; genus Myocastor; species Myocastor coypus. The sequence continues at coordinate 121,917 of PVJA010000592.1, read as the reverse complement.
AAATAGGCAATGCTTTGTGATACACAGCTAGCATAGTACATGGAACAGATCTAAATAGGAAAGAAAGGAAGATGAGACCTATTAATTTCAGAAATAGATTGCTTTTCATTGAGATTGCTTCCATACAGACCATGAGATCACTATAGGTTATGAACTTCAGATTTACATATTTAAAGAGTATATATGTAATAAAATTCTGCAATAAATACCTGTCATGTAAAATTGAAAATAAGAAAAATAATTTTTAGGGCTTATTTCCAATCCCAGCAAGATTGGCAAGAAGCCTATGTACTATTTTTAGCTCCATCTATTTTCAGTTACACAATAATCATTAGAGCTAAATTCTGTTTGTTCTTGAGCATCCACAAAATTTTTAATATTCTTGTGCATCTTTAATATACATAGCATTATCCCTTTAAGGGATAAACAGAATATTCTGTATTTATTTTTAGGTGTTATTCTTTCTACTTTGTAATATTTGTGATGAAGAAGAAAGGATTGGCTAAAATAATGCCTTGAACAATGAATTGCTTATTACTTTTATGGTGGATGCTTTTCCTTGTATTTATTGTTATATTTCAGTCTCATTTGTACAAATTGATTTTAACTTCCTCATATGGCCTGTGGCTAATATGGTCTCTCTTTCCTTGGTGTTCAAACAGTGATTCTCAAAGTATGTGATATGTATAGAAATATCTTCCTCTCAAGGAGTCCAATGGTAAGAACATTATAAAAATATTAAATATATTCTTCATAGTACTGATTGGAACTTCCTAGACTGAACAGATGTAAATTGTATCAGGATGTTGATTTTCTAAAGTGAGAACAGTGCCAGTGAGATAACTCAGTGTTCTAAAGTACCTGCTTAGGTAATCTTACGGAAGTGCAGGAACCACACTTCAATCCCTGGCACCATATGCACTGCCAGATCAGACCCTGGGGAGGGCTAGGCTGCCCCCATCCTGTTATCAAAAAGAAAAGAAAAAAAGCTAGAACATTTTCAAAAGTTTCTAAGGAAGAAAACAACAAAGACTGATCCAAATAATACCTACTATATTTAAATTGGTGAAGAGAGCCTTAGCAAAAGTGTTTCTAGCATAATATCATTGAATTTGTAGTAGGAGGTTCTTTTTCTGAATGCTTTTATGTCATGTGAAGCTATTTGCTAGCTAGCAAATGTATCCTCTGATCAGGTCAACTAAAGGAAAATCCATTCTCACTACAGAGAGGAGAATGGTGGATAGAATGGCATGTGCTTAAATTGTGAAATTCAGCATAATCTATGGCAATACATTCTTTATATCAGGATTGCCTTCATTGGCTTTAACTTTTTGCTTTAAATAGTGTTGAAATAGGGCCAGAGAGATAGCTCGGAAGACTAAGCTACTGCTTAGATAAGCACAGGTACTGGGGTTCAGTGCTCGGCATCACATGTGGCACCAATCGTGGTGACACACACCTGTAATCCCAGTGCTGGGGTGGCTGAAAGCAGGAGGTTCCCTATGAATCTGAGCTGTGTAGTGAGACCCTACCAAATGCATGAAAAAATAGTTTTGAAATAGAACAAGTCTTCCAAAATCCAAGCATACTGTACTTATAAACTTCTTGATGTTTAAGAGGTCATAACAAATTGGTAAAGAAGACTTTTAGCATTATGAATAACCATAAATTATTTGGACAATGTTATCAAAACACAGACTTCCGGGCATGGTGGCTCACGCCTGTAATCCCAGCACTCGGGAGGCTGAGGCAGGAGGATTGGTGAGGTTTGAGACCAGCCTGGGCTACAAAATTGAGCTCAAGGCCAGCCTCAACTGCATAGCGAGACTCTGTCTCAAAAAGACAAAACAAAACAAACAAAACAAAACAAAACAAAAAAAACACAGACTGAGAAAAAGGCAAATAGATACATACCAGGTGTGATGAAATATATATACATACATATATATATATATATATATATATATATATATATATATATAGTTTTTTAATGTATCTGGTACAGGGTATCATTTCACAGCTGAGACTCATAGTGATACTCTTGTTGTCAGTCTCTCCAGTGCTAGGATTATAGGCAAATGCCAGCATACCAGTCTAGATGACTGATTCAGGGTAGGTAGCCTAGGGTAGGGCCTACACAGCATGTGGTGCTGAGGATCAAACCCTGGTCCCTGCACTTGCATAAGCAGGTTCTTAGTCTGCTGAACATCTTACTGGCCCTGAATATATTTATTAATATGACAACTTCTAATAGTTTCATACCTTTAAATCCTAATTGATAGAGTTCATGTATTGTTTGAATGAAGTAAGAAAAAAATGACTGAAGACATGCCCCGACCGCAGGTGAGCACATGGGTTCTCACCTGGGGAAGGAGCAGGGATTAAGACAAAGCCAGGGCAAGAGACACGAGAAATGGAGATAAGACAGGATTCTGATCAAGTCTCGTTTATTGAAGAAGTGAACGGGGTTTAAGTAAAGGTAGCAGGGGAAATGGAATCTGCGTCAGTGGTTAGCTTGCAACCAGGGGAGGTCTTAAGACACAAGGAATGCTCTTGTTTCAGCATTGCAATAGAGAGGCTCTCACAAGGCAGCTCCCCACAAAGACATGGCTGTGGAACACCAACAACAAAGCTTCACGCGTTGTTCTACCTGTGTCAATATCCGTGAAACTTTTAGAGACTGAGCTCCCAAAGTGCAATCCAAAGCTTACTTATTGCAGAGTGCCCACCCTGCAGCTAAGCCTGCATGCTCTGCTGCCTACAATGTGAGGGTGATGCTGGGGCAGCTTGAGTGCCACTCAAGAGGTCACTACAGCTCCCTGTGGGATGTAGGATACAGGGTGTCCACTGCTGACCTATGTCAGACCAAGAATACTCTGATAGAACACCTGCCTATAGTAACTGTATATATATAGTTTTTTTTTTCTTCACATAGTGACCACTAAGTGATTTTTACAAAGGGGAAATATTGATCACAAATTGTCACATAATGTTTAGTATTTCTCTAGCACTTCCTTTTTGGAACACACAGCTCTTCCACATGTATTTCAAGAATTTGTCAGTAAGGTGTGTATCATTACATTCCATTTCATCTAAATGGGGTTCACAAAGATCAATGATGTGCCAAAGATTAAGAAACTAGAAGAGAATCAATACAAAATATAGAGCCAGTCTAATAGCTCAGTAGACTGGAGCACTTGCTTTGACAGAGGTCAGAGGTCATGGTTCAGTCCTTGGTGTGCCATACCTTTCCCACTCCCCATGGAGTGTGCTGAGGTGTTCATTGAGATGGTGTGGTCCCAGCACTTGGGGGGCTGAAAATGTGAGAATTAGTATGAGTTCAACCTACGTAATGGCACCCTTTAGAGCCTGTAAATAAATAAATAAATAAATAAATAAATAAATAAATAAACAATGGATTTATGAATAGGCTACAATGGTCAGACGGGGTGTAGTCCCATTCACCATTCATGGAATCAGAGGTGGAAGCATTCAAAATGTCTGTCTGTACTCAGGAGCTAGAGGATCCAATAGCAGCTAAAGGGTAAAGACCTGGAAGCTTACTCTGGTCACCAGTGTGACTCTGTTTGAAACTTAAAGAGTCTGTAAGGGAAGTCTAAAAAGTCTGGCAGACTAATCTTCAAAGACATGGAAAAGACTGGAACTCCTCCAATAAAGGGGAAAGTTTCCCTGTCCTTTCCCTTTTTTTAAAAAAAATTTCTTTCCACATTACAATGGTTTTGGCTGGTGCAACCACTCCTACAGTGGATGTCTCCTCCTTATCTTGTGGCTTTTGCTTTGGTCATCCAAAGACCTGTCCGAATTTTGTGATCTGCTGCTCAATTCTTACCCCAGTGAAATTGACATATGACAGTTAATGATCACATAGTTCCTTTAAGCTAATTTTTCTGATTCTGAATTCTTGACCATTTTCACTTCCTTGCTTTCTAAATAACAAAAGACAGTATTTTTTTTTTAAGTACTGGGTTAAATTCTGAACATTGCATTAATGACTCAGTCAGTCAGAGTATGGCACCCGGAATCTAGAAGCCAGTCTAAAAAATCATAAGATATTCTCTCTAAGAAAATAGACAGTAGATATCAGAGCCAGTTACTGTTTCTGGCCAGCAGAATCGCAACAATTTCACTATTAGAAAGTAAGTTGATAGTGGCTTCCCATTAAAAATGAAAAAGATAGGGTCTAGGGGACCTCAGCATCTCACATGCCAGTGATTTGATATCTTTCGAGCAGCTATTGAGATATTAGCAGAAGGATCTGGAAGGTAATAACCTTTTCTAAGTTTGTAATTATAAAAAGACTAGTCAGCACATTCTGTAGGTCCATTAGCAGACATCTCCTAAATGTGGGTTACATTTCCTTTTTTTTATCTTCCATGCTCATTGGGTATTATCTCAAATAAGCATGCCTTTCACGTCCTACCAACTCTATTATTTCACTTGGGACACATGAATTGCCAGACCTAGGGAAACACTGAGTACTTTTCAGTTTGTAAGTGGGGCCACTGGCTGGATAACTCCTGAGGCATCTGCATGAGCATCTGTTAAAAGTTCAACAGACTTTCTCCTTGTATTGCCAGTTAACATAGGTTTCCTCAGACTGAGAGTGGAAGACCCATGACCACTCAATCTAAACTGCCTCTGATTCCCTCATGAACACTTTATTTTTCCTTCTGTAGCAACTTTGGACATTATTGTTTGAAATTTGTCTTTTCTCTGCCTGGATCCAGGGAAATAACTTTTTTCCTGTTTCCTGACTGGCCTTGGTTCCTGTAAACTGCTAGTATAACCATGTCTATTTTCTATCTATGATTCAATTCTGCATTTTTTCTACTATGAAACACCTCCACTGAGACCAATTCATTCCTGCAAGCCCTTTACCTTCTGCAGCTTGTGTCAGATATCTTGGGCCCACGGAGCTCAAGATATAACTTTGGTTTTCAGGCCTTCCCCAGGCAGCCCTGCCGAAGGAATGTGATGGCCACTTCCCCTGTAGTCCATTTAGAGGAAGCATCTTGCCTAGGGGTGTGAGCTCAATAATCCTGAGAAGGCTCTACTCACCTGGGCTATATGAAGTAGACAGTTAAAGCCTTACTATTTCCCTGGGGCTGGCAAGATATTTCAGAAGTCTAAAGTGCCTGCTAAGGAAAGCTTAGGCAACCACAGGGATGGTGGTTTCGTCCCCAGCACCACATGCTGTGTCAGACCCACCACCACGGTAGGCTGAGCCAGCCATATACAAACAAACAAATAAACCAAAAAAGAACCTTACTATGTCCTATGTCTCCATAGACAAAATTTGGTAGATTGCTATGAAAGGAATCTAAAAGTAGATAGTTGAATTAGATAGAAATATTATAGGCAGTCAGACAGGGCTATGCCCTCAAGGAGACAATAGGGAAGACAAGGTGGCATTGCAACTTGGAAGAGACAGACGCTCTCTTATGGACCAGATCTTAAGACAAAGGGGGAAACACAGCTACATACTTCCCTAGGCATGGGACATCAGGGATTAACGTTTTAAATAGGTATCAATCACCTTGCAAAAGCCCAAATGGGTCATTAGCCCAACCCTCAACAGGAACAGACCCTGTCCAGTATTCATGCCTGTTTGCTACATGACTCAATTTCCCATTTGATACTGGATTTAATTAATTTTACTTGAGCAATGGTGCTTTTAATCTCATTGGTTAACTATAGTTTTGTCCCAACTCATGCCCACACCACATGGTTTTCTTCTATAAAAGTCCCTGGAAGAGATAGCTTCCCAGGGACCACCCACTAAGGGACCCCTTCTGTGCCTCTCTTGGATAACTTTCTTTCCCCCAATAAATATATCCTGCTCATAAAAGAAAAGAAAATATTAGGCAATATAGATAATTTCTATCCAACTTTTTAAATGTGCTGTCATGTTTTCTCATATATATATATATATATATATATATATATAATTTTTACCACTACTTCTGATGCAGGTAGAAAAAACTGATCTGGGATGGATGACCTCCAGTAGGGAGCCTCCAAATGATATAGGTAAAACTGATCCCCAACCTCCTGAAAAGTACCTGAAACAAGTTCATATTCTCTAAAACCAAAGAATGAATTTTAGGAACAAACAGAGGTTATGAGCAGAACATGTTTATTGAGGGAAAGAGAGCTTCTGTCTGAGAGAGAGACAGGACTGGAGTCCAGAGCCGGTGTCCCTGGGAAGCTGTCTCTTGCAGGGACTTTTATAGGGGAAAAACCATGTGGTGAGGTGGGTCTAAGGTTTTGGAGAAGATGTAGGAACTCACTTAGGTGAGTATGAGGTGGGATAAAACTATGATCAACCAATGAGTTTACTAGCACCATTGCTCAGATAAAATAGATTAAATCCAGTCTCTTCCTGTTGGGGGTTGCATTAGGGCTCTTTCAACGTGGCTGATACCTACTTAGAATATCAGTCTCTGATGCCCATCACCAGGGAAGTATATAGTTGCTTTTGTTTACTCTTGTCTTGAGATCTGGCCCACAGCAAAGGAGTGTTTGTCTCTAGTTGGAAAGGCACCTTGTCTTCCTTGAAGGCCCGGCCCCTTCTGACTGCCTATGATATTTCTATCGAATTTAGCTGCCTACAACATTTCTGCCTAATAATATTCCATTTCATGTATTCAATTTCATTTTATTTATCCATTTTTCAGTAGATGTAAATTTAGAGTGTCCATTTTCAAATATCAATCATGCTGTTGTGCAAATATTTTTAAATTTGGGTTTTTAAGTGTTGTATTTTCATTTTCCTTAAGTAGAATAAGAACCCACTTAGGAATGGAATTTTTCAGTAGATGAGGTAACTCTACTTTTTCAGAAATTGTGAACTTCTTCAAATACTTGTGCGCCATTATGCATTCTCCTTCATGATGTAAGAGTCTTCTAATGTAAGAGTCTTCACAATGTAAGAGTCTCCATGTCCTTGCCTCTCTGTTTTTCTAATATGGGCATATAAGTAGGCAAATAATAGTACCCTCTACCTCTTTATGTAAATAAAGTATTACTGATGCAGGAAGAAAAAACTGATCTGGGATGGATAGCCTCCAATAAGAAACCTCCAAATGATATAGGGAAAACTGGAAAACCGATCACCAACCTGAAAAATACCTGGGACTAGTTCATGTTCTCTAAAATGGAAGAATGAATTTTACGAATAAACAGAGGTAATGAGCAGAAACGTATTTATTGAGAGAAAGAAAGCTCCTGTCTGAGAGACAGGAGGGGTGTCCCGAGTGGGTGTCCCTTAGGGTCTCTTCCAGGGACTTTTATGGAAAAGACATGGGAGCTCGCTTAAGTGGGTATGAGGTAGGACAAAGACTATGGCCAACCAATGAGAGTACAAGCACCATTGTTCAGGTAAAATTGATTAACATCGAGATCCAATGGGAAGGCAAGTCACCTAGAAAGCAGATAAGAATGCCACCTATTGAGCATGAGCTCGTGACTCTTCAGGATCTTTTAAGGTGAGTGATACCTACTTAGAGTATCAATCCCTGGTGCTCATTCCTAGGGAAGTATGTAGTTGCTTCTGTTTACTCTTGTCTTGAGATCTGGCCCACAGAGGAGAAGTGTCTCTCTCTAGTTGGAAAATCACTTTGTCTTCCATGTCATCCTTGAGGAGCTGTCCCTGTCTGACTGCCTATAATATTTCTATCTAATTTAGCTGCCTACAACATTACTACGAATCAGTGACATTTCTCATTTATTCTCATCTATAGAAGCTTCACAGTGTAATAGCAGTTTCACCACGGATTTAGCATGATTCACAAAGTCCAAAGCACTAACTACATGATGACTCACAATAAAATTCCACCTATCCTATTTTAGCAAATCAAATATTTGCATCCTTAATCAAGTTTCATTACAACTACATTTCCATATATCAGGTGCATAGTGAGAATTAAGTATGTATCTCATTACGTACAGAGGGGATGACTGAAGTGATTTTGTTTGAAAACATTTCTCAACCTTTGATTGTTATTAAGTTTCTGTTTGCTCACTGTCATTCATTCAATACATTTATGAAATGTGTGTTTATTCTACATAGTCATTAAAATCTTAATATGTACCTGTGACTGTGTAAGCCTATGTGGTCATGCACCAACAGTAGACAAACAAGGTCCCTGCCTGAATAGAGCTTTAAAAATATGGAAGGACTGCATCTTACAGGAAGTTGTGAGGCTTAGGGTTGTAGGACAAGGAAAGTCTGGAGGAATCTGTGACACGAATTTATGAGTTAATGTTGACCACTTTTAGAACAACATTTCCCATACATGAGAATGTTTTTCAGTACTTTGAGTGTGCATAAAAGTACTCATGAAATATTTTTGGGTGTGAGCAACAAATTTCCTTTGTCCATAACACTTTTCAGTGTCTAATACATGAAATGTGCATTAAAGATTTCAGACACAATTTCTCAGTTATCTGATTACCAGGTCTAATAATATGATAGTGCATGTTATAAGAATCAGTGATCCATGAAGAATTTTTCTGGAGGGAAAAATAGTAGAACATTGTTGTTCAAAAACTGAGTTGAAGATGAAAAATTTATGAACGTTCTTGGATACAAAATGAGATCACATACTCAACACTTTTCAATTCCCAATGCATGCTGACCTTTTAGATCTTGAAATTTTCCTCTTGTAGCTGTTAGTCCTGTAAATTACTTATGGTAATATCTTATTCAAAGGGCCTTTGAAGTTTCATTTTCCTTTATTAAATACCTATCTTTCATATGTGTTCTATTAAAGCATGTTAAGATCATGAAGTAGAAAGTTCAAGGAAAGATAATATAATAGGTTTTTCTTGCGTGGGCTCTAACACTTTTGAAAGGCTTATTTTTTTACTATTCTGTTAAGTTGACTTAGATATTCTTCAAAGTGGAGTGTTTGGATCTCAAAAGCTAAGAAAGTCTTCTGATCTTCTTTAGCTTCTTTCTGAATGTTGCTTCCTTGACCAATGCATGGCTGGATAACGGTCTCAGAAATGTTATCATAATCCCTGCCCTAAAATCTTAGCATACTTTCTTTTGCAAAAGAGAAAATCAAGCACTAAGAAATTTCAGCTCAGCAGTACTGGGAGGCTTGAATATGCTGATAGTAAACAATCGATATCACCTCAAACTTTGCTCTTCAGAGTCATCTGTGAAAATTTCAAGCTTATCCACACTGTCAAAAGAAATTTGTACACATTGCCCAATACAGTGTACTTTGTGTGAATAATTCTCTTATTCTGTAATAATTCCTCCATCTATATAATAAATATAATTATTAAAATCTGACCTGAAATGATATGCTGTTTAGACTGTGAATATGAAGTAAATTTAATTATCATCATATCTCACAATTGTACAAACATCTGTCATAAGTTATAAGTAAAAAAGGGTAGGATGCAATATGCACATGTACCGGTTTCCCATGATTAATGTGTTCATTAATATTCCAAATAAAAGCTAAACCTTCAAAATGCAAAAAGGATGGATTTAATTAAAATCATAATGGTTTACTAAAGAAAAATTTAATTGTCTCATTTTTTTTTGAGAACTACCACAAAGACACTTCTGTGAGATGCAAAAGACTTAATGGTTACAGGCACCAGAATATTATTATAATCATGAAACAAACAAAAAAAATGGAAGACAAAGACACATAAATGAGTAAATCTCTACCTGAAAAGGTTACACAACATTCAGAAGAAATTCATGGGAGGCTGTTAAGTGTTAGCGTCTTCAGGCAGGTCCAGTAAGCAATTCTCTAAATGTTTAAATAGTTACATATGTTTTTGTTGTTGATGCTGGAGGGGGTGATTTTTATCTCAGGTTACAGAAGTATATATATATATATATATATATATATATATATATATATATATATCACACTTAAAGATTGTATAGTGCATGTAATTTACAAAAGAATACTTAAATATATATATATATATATATATATATATATATATATATATATATGAACGATCTTTATTTGTGTTGGTGGCAATTAGGGTAGAGCTTCAGCTTTGCGGACTTTGGGATTGGCCTGCGGGACTGGTGCACCTTGCACCAGAGTGTGTCTGATTAGGTCATGAAGGTGTGGGCATGCGGTTGCCTCTCTGTTTTCCTTTGTTCTGCTTCCCTCCATCACGACCCAGGAGCTTGCTTTTGCCATGCCTCTTCAACATGGTAATTTTGACTTGGATTCAGTTTACTGTGGACTGAGTCCTCTCATCCTAAACTAAATACACCTGCTATCTTTTAAATTGTTTGTGTCAGATACTAATATTGGACCATAAATACAATGCTTATAAATGAATGAAATGAAAAATATAATATCAAAAATACTTAGAGATTATCAACTAAGTTTATTACTAAAACAAGAGCTAAAGTCAGCGTGGTGTCACACACCTGTAATTCCAGCATTTGGGATGCTGAGGCAGGAGGATTAGTGCGAGTTCGAAAACATCCTCAGCTACAAAAGTGAGCTCAAGGCCAGCCTGAGCTGCACAGTGAGACCCTGTTTCAAAAAGACAAAAAAAAAAAAGTAAAGTCATAACAAAGAGATATTCCTGAAAAAAAGTCCGTAATTATATCCATTTGACAATAGACACAAAAACATGTACAAAAATGGAAAGCACTGACCTATTCAAATTTTAACAAATAATCACTATTAGATTCAGTTATATTTATCCTTCTATGCATATTAATACCAGTTTATTAATAACAGTTTATTAAAGAAAATTTAAATAATAGCAGCTATTTTTAAATTTAAATTTATCAATGGTTATATTACATATTTTCATCATCAGATCAGTTTAGATTAATAGATATAGGTATACAAGATTGATCAAACAATTAAACATTAACACTTTCAATAAACATTACTTTTTTTTTCCTTTTTTCTTTTCCCCTTTCTTTTTTAAACAATTGACACATTGCATATTGTCCTCACAATATACTCATTAGTGAAATAAACCAGACCTACTTGTGTAAATATCGTATAGTCTCCCTGATATAAGAACGTTAAAGAAGAAAATAAGAACTTAAGGGCATAACACAGCTGAATGTGCTATGGATTAAACAACGAAGTGACTGGAAGCAGATAAAGAAGAAAACATATCAAGTAGCTGTTGATAAAAGAATTTAGACATCAAAGCCAGTGGTGTATATTGGAAAATCAGCTACAAAATTTATTTGTGTGGCAATATCTTTAAAATACTACTTCATATTTTTATTTCTGCATGAAATGCCATATCTGAGCATATATCAGGAATACGTTTATCCTTATTTAACAGCTGTTATAGCTTGTGTGTAGTTGCCCCCCCCCCCAAAGCCACATGCAGTTTATGGGCAAGGACTTCTAAAGTTTGAGATTAACTCATGGTCCACTGGAATTATGGGTGATCCAAGGATAAGATTATGAGTCTGAGTACTGCTGGTATTATGGATGTCACCTGTGGTGGATAGCTTGAGGCAGAAAGCCTGAATACAACATAAGAGAGGCTGACAGACAGACTCTCTCTCTGTTGCCATGTATTGCAATTCTGCCACCATGATCTGCTGCTCTCTGCCATGTGTCCTTCAGCCTTGGAGCCAGCGAAGTATAGGTTGAAACCTCCAGTAACTACAAGCTAAATAAATCTTTCCTTACTTCTTTGGGTGTCAGGTATTTGTCCCAGCAATCAGAGAAGAGTAAGTGAGACAATAGCAGAAGTTTTAAATTGAGGAATAGTTGTAATTATACGTTAGAAATTACCTGAGTTGCTCCTCAGAATTTGCATGTAACTTCACTGTGGGATAATATTTGACCATTACAACAAGAGTATAGAGATTTTTTTTATAGCAGCTTTATCTGATTTCCAGCACATCTAGTAAAAATGATGACAGTGCATTCTCTGTTACTTAGTAAAGGAATATAAAAGCATAAATATATATTTTTAAGTCATGATGCCTCTCTACCCATCTACTTGCTATATATCTGTCTATATATTTTGGCAAAAGAGAACGTTAAGTTGAAATAAAAATCAAGTATCTGTGTAGAAGAGATTAATTTGGGGAAGAGTTGAAAAAATGAGAATGTGTTCCCTTTGATGATCACTGTGAATAGTTTGACATTTGAGTTATGAAATTATTCCATTTGATAAAGAAGTTCAAATGCACCAAAAGTGAAGCAAGCTGATTCTTAAAAGTTTCAAATTAATTAATGCCACACAAAAATAATTCACTTTATATGATGGATTTACTTCCTAATTAACATACTAATTAATTTACTAGCCAATTGATGTTTCGAATTCAGGCAACATTATGCATGGCATACATATTTAGGAAGAGGTATTCTGAAGTCCATTCATATATATCGCCGAAGTATCGTTAACTTTCCTGAGTAGATTGAAATTTTTGATGCTGTGATAATTTTGAAACTAATTTGTCCGTGTAATTTTTGAAAAGAATATGCAAAACGTTTCAATTAATATTGTTTGAAAGGAGAGGTACAAATATGAAGTGAGCACAGTGTGGAAGAACAGTATAGAATTTTATTTGGAAATATCATTATAACAGCATTATGTATACTCAAACACATACACGTACAAACAAACATAAAAAATATTGCCCTTCAGTATGCAGTTATCTAGCTGGGAAAGGCTAGACAAGTCCATGTTGTAGTGTTTCCAATATTATTGTTTTTGTTCTTGGTTGTAATATATATCATGAGGCCTGTTTGTGCTTCTAATATCCAAATCTTCACTAGCAAATACCGATCATATATTGGAATTAAGTGGGTGATATCATGTCTGAAAAATGGGGAAAAAATCTATTATGCTAGAAAATAAAAGCATGTCCAATATTTAAAATGAAAGGTGAAAAGCATACAAATCCTGAATATATGGAATTTAAAGATCATATTTGAAATATGTAGCATCAATGAGTAAAATAATGTTACATTAAATTAAAAAAAGAAAATAACTATGAGTGCATAATGACAGAAGAGAACATGAGAAAAAGAAAAAAGAAAAAGAAAAAAAGGAGAGAAAATCATTTTAAGAAAATAGAATGACAGTTGTTAATCACTCTCCCTTGACCATTTAAGATGTATTTCCACCTGAAGGCTGGTAGGGATTAAAAGAGGAGAACAACTGACTCTGGACCATTGAAATCAACAGCTGTTTATGCTCACAAACAAGCACATATCATGGGGAAAATATAGAGACTGGGTAAAGGGGCAGCACAAGGTGCAAACAGATATACATGTGTTACCCTTGGAAAACAGAAAATTTTCAGGAGCATTAGAAAGCAAGAGTTACAGAATCAGGAGTGTGGGTGGCTCCAGGTATCCATGGAGGGTGTGACTGGTTTGCTCAAATGACTACTGGATGTTACAGAAGTGAATCTCACTAAGCTGTGATAAACAGGAACTGTGCGTGTTTTGTTTGATAAGTAGTGTGGTGTGGAGGGTTGATGTTACCATCAGATGCTGAACAAGGAGGGTGTCATTGTGGGGAGATGGAGTTCATAGGTAGGAAACAATAGAAGAAGGATCTCCTTAAGCTTTTTGGGCTAATACATATTAAATGAGTTAAAAGTCTACTAGAAAAATTTCACTGGGAAGACTTCTGTGCTACTATGTATTGTGCTGAACATAACCTGACCTGACTCTAACCACAAGGAAACAGAAAAATCCACAATGTGGGATCTTGGAGTATGCATGACCAGGATATTTTAAATTATTACATACATGAAGAATAGAATAGACATCAACGTTTTTTACATTAGTGAAGATCTCAGTGGTCTAACAATCAAATCTGATGTATGAACTTTCGTTCTGTTAGGAATTAAAAATGTACATATGAGAGAAATGACTCCAGCAAAATTGGAAAATAATGGCGTTATTAATTTTCTAATCTCTGATATGATATATTGTTAATATGTATTCTTCAGAGAAACATGGTGAAATATAATCAAGTAATCTACTCTAGATCCTTGGGCAAACATTCTTATGTATGTGATGCTTAGAAAATTGGAGAGCAGACAGAAAGATGCTCAGAACTAGTTTCCCCAGGACTGTTCTTTTAATATTTCATTAGGTTTGGAATTATTTTGTTTTTATATCTTTTTAAATTCTTTAAATAAAAATAGTACTTAGCTTACAATTAGCTGAATATAAAAGCATCTCAATGATGGTTGGAAATAACCCAAAAAGGGAGACAGATACCTATGTACATTCTATATCACAATAAAATGGAAGAATTCAAAAAGCTGGAATTTAGAAATATTGTGGAGAAAGAAATAAATTACACAGCACACAACATCAGCAACTTAAGTAGTATTCTCAGCAACAATCAGGAGAACATCAAAAATATTATTTTTAGAGAGTGAAGATAACTTAAATTTCTATATCTAGCAACTATTTCTTTTGTGAACAAGGGTTAAATAAAGAACTTTTAAAAATATAAAGTGAGATAAATCAAAGGAAAGCATTAAAGTTAAAATGACATAGAGGAAATGGGCCCACAAAAAAGGCAGATATAAAAATAAATCACAAGCTATTATACTATTTGTAAAATATGGGGTTGCATCTAAATGAATGGTGATTGTATAAAACAGTGTTAGTTTGATATGTTGGCAAGAAAAGAACAGATTTTTTTTTTAAATGATCACAGAATCATATACATCAGTAGGAAGATGAATGAGTGTGTTAGTTACTCTTCTCACACGCCCAAAATGAAGAAAGGAAAGGTTTATTTAGCTCACAGTTACTGGAGGCTTCAATCCATATTTGGCTGGCCCAAGGCTGAGTAGAACAGGGCAGAGAGCATCCAGTTCATGGCAGCAGGACAGCAACAAAATGGTGGCAGAGGCAACTCACCGACCAGGACAACAGAGAACAACAGAGAGGGAGTCTGATTCTCTGTCTCTCTTGTATTACATTCAGGCTTTCTGCCTCAGCCTATCCTATTCAGGCCACACCCATAATCCCAGTAGTACTCAGACCCACAATCTCAACAGTACTAAAACACATGATCCCAAGGAATAATTAGTCAAGTTTCAAATTCTAGAAGTCCCTGCCTCATGATTTGCATGAGGCTTTAGGGGGACAACTAGACATAAACCATAACAATAAGTGATAAGCAACTATTATCATATGAGTTGGAATTTATTTAATTACCTTTCAATATTTTAAGTTAGTAAGTTTTAATTGTAGAGCACACAGGAAAATTGGATGGTAAATAAGAATGTTCAGATAGCCAATATCACTCTCCCTCTGAGTAGGGCTTGCAGAATTTCTAGTTGCATGCACTTTCAGATGTATCCAAGGTTTTGCCTAATTTTAATGGGTTCTGCTTTATGATTCTTTGGAAAGAAAAGTATCATGAGACTTTGAAATCTATCAGTTGATTGCACATGTCTCGTTCCACCAAAACTTGCTTAGAATTCCAAGTATATACTTACTAAAGCTGTGCTTGAAGGGTTTGCAATGGGTAGTTTAATGCTCTGATATTATCTGTGATTGCAATCTGGAAGGCGGAATTCTTTTCAAGATGGCCAACCAGGCAGGAAGAAGGTTAACATAATTTGCAATGGTAATCTGTCCTTCATTTAAACATTTCAATCAACCCTTTCATCTATATGTTTCAATCAACCTTGAAGTGTATCACTAAAACGATATCCAAAGTGCCTGTAAATCAGAAGTCTTCATGAGAGAGGAGTTGCTTTTTTCCTCTCTCACATCTAAGAGCGTAGGCCAAAATGTCACTTACAGGCTTAATGATTAAAATAACAATATTGATTCCCAGGAGTAAAGGAAAAATGCCTCAAGCTTCTGTTTATTTTTCTCCTAGGTCGTTAAGATAATTTTATATGCTATTAAAATTAAATGGGTTTAGTCTTAGTCATACTGTTATGTAGCATATTTAGAAATCATTTGTCTGGATTTTAGAAGGAAAAATCATCGAGAGTTGAACTGGTTACTGAGACCGTCTGACTTTAGTCAACAACAAAGAGCTTAGCAAAAGTACTGTAGGAACAGAAATTTTTTATGAGAATTATACTGCACATGTGAGGAAGCAACAGGCATTTTCAAAGTGCTTAACAGGCCCAAGGTGATTAGAAAATAAATCATTAACTCCTTTACTGTAGAAATTTACTCTAGAAGACATGTCAACACTCAGGCCATTATAGGGCCACTTCTTGAGGTCTGTCTTAACATGAGAGGAGTAGCAGCATAAGAAAAAAATTAAAACCTGATTTACAGAATAGATGGTGCTAACTTTTGAGCAAATGTGAGATAGTGATAGCACACTCTTTAAATTATTTATGTCAGTGGCATGTACATGATGGAGCCTATGTTGTAATTTAAATCTATTGACTCCTAAGAGTAAAAGAGTATTTGAATGTTGAATGAGGTATAGAGTTTCAGCCTTTTGCAAATCTGCTTATATATCCACTAGTTATTCATCACTAAAACCCTTCAGAGAAGGAAAACTGGTAGTTTCCAAGAACGTGAAGTCTGTAAATTTCAAAGGAAAACTTACAGAGGCCATGAACCTCCAGACATGAATACTGAAACAAATGAAGAAATGAAAAAGTCATTTCCAAGAAAAGTGACTTCATACTTGCCCCACCCAGTCTCTCCTCCCCTAATCACACTGGCTATCTCTTGTCTTTCTAGCAATCTCTTGTCTTTCTCTCACAGCCACTTTCCCCCTCAATCCTTCCCTCCTTTTATCCTGTTTCTCTGTCTCTGTTTCTGTCTTTTCTCTGTCTCTGTCTCCATCTCTGTCTCCATCTCTCTCTCTGTCTTTCTCTCTCACCATACATGATATGTCTGTATGTGTGTATGTGTTGTGTGTGTACAGATATTGACATATATATGTTTATCTTGTTGATTCTGCTTCTCTGAAGAATTCTCATACAAGTACATTTTAAATCATGCATTTAAAAGTTTCCTCTGAGAAAATTTTACATAGCCTGTCCAGATATGTATTTGAGTCCTTCAACTAAATAGATTGATCTCATCTATCATTTCAGAATGTCTAGCAGTAAATTACTAACAAGAACCAAAGTATCAGAACTATCCTGTGTCTTATTAAGTCATTTGAATTATTTAACATACATTACAAAAGAATCTTAATTTATTTAATTTTCTCAAGAGTACCAAGTAAAGTCAGTCTAGGCCATATTAATAAAATTCTTGTGAAAAATTTAGAAGAAATAGAAAGTACAACAGCATTAGTACTCAGAGAAATTAATGACCTTTGTGGGTTTGTCTTAACATAGGTTTTTACAATATGCATAACTCATTGCTGCCGTTCAAAGTTACAGCCATTGCAGATTTTTTTTTAATTGCTCAGTGACACTCCACAGTGACATTAGCTACTTTGGAGCAATAAAGAGATTAAAAAAAAACAAGTCACTCAGTAGAAGTATGAAAATTGTAGTGGGTTCATAAAAAGGAAGCCTCAAGAGTCTTACTTTGCAGATTTGTGAAATTCATATTTGCAATTCATATTTCAAAATACAGAACAGCTGATTAAAAAACACATGATGAAGTGGATTAACATTAAACACAAAGCAACTTCCTGAGGGATCTCAAAGTGGCTGCCACTGGAAAAGACTCAAAATACATTTCAACATTTTTCCTACCTCCAGATAATGTTTCCCTTTGCCAGCTCTGTACAATTGGTAATAAAGTTGCATTTCAACAGCAACAACAACAAAAAGAAGCAACTTAAAATATGGAACAAATAGCATAGAATTATATCAGGAAAATTATTGTTCAAATTATTAAAAAAATACTTCCACTTTTAGTGCTGTTATATTTTGCTTGGAAATGTGTTTTCAGCATATATTTAGGAAGCAGGTTGCAAACTTATGCTTTGTTCTTATGAAATGCCTTAGGTATTGTTCCAAGGTTTTAGTTTTTGCTAAGGTAGCCATCAATTTAGCAAATATATAACAGGTGTACATGGATTTGGCTATTTATGTTTGATGCTGCCACAGTTAGTCAGGACAACCAAGCTATCTTCAAGTCAGGCAAGTTTGGAATGTTTTTGAAAGGTAATAAGTAGATTCCTGCTCAGAAATACTTCAGATAGTTCTTGTGTTTGACTTTATTGGTCTTTGGTCCTCTTTATAACCACTGGCATCAAACAATTTAGCAGATCTGTGGACTAATGAACCAGATAATAATTTCAAACACCATCTCATACAGAACAATAACTAAGCTTCTTTGTCCTATAAATTGTATATTTAGCTATGTCTAAAGGATAGGGAAGATCCATTTTTTTTCTTAATTCAGTTATTAAGTAAAAAAGAGAAGACACAGGGACTGGGCTTCCATCCCAAGTGGACCAAGCCTGCTTTACCCATGGCATTACTGAGAAGGCAGTTGAGATTTGGCATGGTGACATGAACCTGTAATTGCACCACTTGGGAAGCTGAACACAAGAATCACTGAGTCTGATCTGTGTAGTGAAACCCTGTAGACCCTGTACTACACACATTAAAAAAAAACACATTAGAAAATGACAACTTAGGGGCCGGGGAGATAGCTCTGTGGCACAAGTGCCTACCTGGCAAGGGCAAGGGCATGAGTTTGAACCCCAGTCCTGGAAAAAAAAAAAGAAAAAGAAAAAGAACTTATATGTATTGGAGTTTAACAGTCAGCTTAAACATCTCCCCCATTTAATGTGGTTTATGTAAATTATAACCACTGCATAATTTATGTATACTTACTTGTTTTGAAACACAAAACTGTCCAATAACATATTGAGCTTCTTGAACTCTGTGCAGTAATAAGCAATCAGAGAAAAGGCTACAGAGAAAAGGCCTGCAAAGCCATGCTTCAATGGCAGATTGCATGAGAACCCAATTTTGGGCTAAATACTGCCATTTTCAGTATTTAGCAATGCCAGAAATCACCCTGTAAGGGCATGAGACAGAAAGCTGGGGCCCAGACTGTTTATCTGCTATTGCTCTCTTAATTGATATTAACTTGAAATCCTAACCTCTTTTCTGCTAGGCAAAATTCACCTCCCATATGTACTTTTCTCATCTGTGTTTTAAACACCTTGCTTTAGTTATGAACATTAAATACAGGTTTGATCACAATTTTTTTTAATGGTAATTTATAATTTACTTCAAAAGATATGCCCTAGTGCTCTTCCATGCACCACCCATTCTGACCATCCTGGTCAGCCTCAGGGTTTCAATCACTGGCCTAGATCTTTCATCCAGATTGCTTTGCAATCCTTTCTTTAGTGTACACATTCCCATTCACTCATTTGAGCTATGGAGGGAAAATGGTCTTGAAATTATGAAAAATAATACTGGTTATAAAACCATCATTTATATTCTTCTCTTATTAAAATATTATACTACATAATGTGACTATGAATCTTTTTTTTTCAGGACTGGGTTTCGAACTCACAACCTTGTACTTGCCAGGCAGGCACTTGTGCCATGGAGCTATCTCCCTGGCCCCTGAATCTATTTTAAAGTAGAAGAAAAGTGAAATTCTCACTCAAACTTTGTAGAACTTTTTTCCTCAATTTGCATTCTATGGCCCCCAATTAATTAAGGAGAAATCTACTGGGGATTTTTAGGACAATGTTGTGAATTCCTTCTACTTCCTTCTATTGCTCTTCCGACTTTCTACTTCCTTCTCTCTTCCTACATTAAGTGCTGAGAGAAAGCCCTTTTAGTGCTGAACATCGTGCCTTGTACATTTTGATGTAGGGTAAAGTGCGAACAAGACAAAGCAATCACGCATGTATGTGTGTATTTATATTATGTATGTTCAATTTGTATTTTACTCTTTCCTTTGTCTATGTCAAATAACAGGAAGGAAATTATGAAATGCATTTCTGTACTGACAGACTTTGATGAGCTTTGTAATATTCTTAGGTCCTATGAATGGATTTGAACAATTTAGTTTGAACATGTTAATCAGTTTTCAAATAAATTATGAGAAAGCTAACAGTGCTGAGCCTTGCTTCCTTCCCCTTATAAGTGTACTCACTGTTAAATTCTTTTAGAAATCAGCACTAGTAGAAGTCCGTAAAATCTCCTGCCAATGCAGTTGGCTTTCCTGTCAGTGGGTGCGCCACATCACACTGGGACCTTCTGATTTGTAGAGGCAATTGCTTCAGCATTGAATTTCTCCTTTGCTGGAGACAAAAGCATTGAAACCACCGCAGAATTTGACTAAACTAGTGATGATGCTTTTCACTTCTATTCTGCGTTTTAAAAGAAGAAGCAATTATTTATGCAGAAAGCATCTAGCTTGCTAACAAAGGAAATGTATTTTTTTTTTCACTTAGGCAACTAAACATTCACCTCTACCAGAATTAGAATAGTGAAAAGCCTTAGCTTTTCTTATTTAAAAGTAATGCCTTATAGTCATTGTCTTAAAAGTCTAACTGATAGAAAGGGACAACAGAATGATACTTAACTCAGATGCTAGTAAGTGGTCATGATTGGTACATGGGCCCAGTGTTATATAACACACAAAATTTCAGTCACATAAGAACAAATTCAAGAGATCTGCTATGAAGCATGACATACGCTCATTATAAAAATTAGAAGTATACAAGGTAATGCATATGTCAATTCTGTCAAGTTTGCCACTCAACAATGTAAATATATTTTCATTATATAAAATATAATTTATATAGAGTATACCAAGGAAAGTAGGATGAAGAAAAAGACCTGTAAGGCCAAAAGGAGAGAGGAGTGGCTGTGGACTGATTTGTGGAGAAGATTCCAGCACAGGCTGGAAGCACACGAACCAGTGAAATCCTAAGGAAGAGCCTCACCAGTCATCTCTGCTCCCTCAGATCTTTTGCAGGTAGAAGGAGTCATGATCACATAGATTAATGGAGCAATGACAGTAAGCACTTTGGGACACAAAGCTATGGCTGAGATTAGGTGGAGGAACTGGTACAGGTGGGTCTTTGACAGAATCGAGACCAACTTATGATTACCTTAATAAAAAACTGTTCTTACAGAATCAAAGCTATAAATCTGTTCAGTGGCCTGGGGAAAAAACAGAAATCACATAGTGCAACATCAAAAATGAGAGTATTAGTGGCAGGAAAAGCATGTATCTTTCCTGTTATAATTAATGTGTATAATTGGCCCAGACGACTAGGCCAAATGTTCTGTGTAAGGGAAGCAGCTACTCTAAACTTACATTGAGTCCATTAACAACCAAAGGGATCCTAAGGAACTTTGATGGGATTAAGTGGAAGTGAACAGTTAAAGTAAGATGAAAGCTTATTATGGAGAATATAATATTCAATGATTAATTTTATATTCAGAAAATACATTTTGAAAAAGACATTAAGATCCCAGCCAGACCCATACCAGGCCCTGCAATGGTAGCTTCACATGCAAATCGAGACCAGGCTCTACAGTAGTGAATAAATGTTTTGCTCCATGATTGGCGCCATCTCAGCTACATCCAGACAAGGCCTCTCATTTAGGTCTGGCCCAGTGGCAGCCTGTGAGAAATTTGCTTCACCATCTGGAAGGCTCCAGTACATTAAGGGAAGGGAGTCAGAACTGGAGGGAACTAAACTAAATACAAATTTCAATTTAATATCTGCTTAGCTACAAAGATATAGTGTCTGCCCTTACTATCCAAATTACAAACCCAGTAGTAACAAAAGTGTGACAACTGCTGAATATCATTACTAACTGTTAGTATTCCTAAATATAGTTCTTTAAATACAGAAATATAACTGTCTTAACCATATAATCTCTCATGGGGAAGATTTTTGCTGGGATCTAAGGGTATGATTGCCCCAAAACTCTGTACCAAAGGCCAGAGATCAGTACTACACGATATGACAAAGAAAAGGAGCAAAATGCAATCTCAGCCCCTGAGCCCACTAAAATCAAACACAGAAGACACTAGCATAGAAAAAAGAGAGAATCATACCATTGAAATCTCAGAATTAATAGCATCTGAAGTAAAGAGACAAATGCAGAAACATATAGAGGAAATCAGATCAGAAATAACCCCTGAAATGAAAACAAGAATTCCCTGAATTCATAGCATCTAAAGTTAAAAGAACAACTGCAGATAAGTATAGAAGAAATAAAAAAAGAAATAAGTGAAGTGGAAAATAAATCTCTGAATTAATAGTGTCTAAAGTAAAGCAATAACTGAAGAAAGGTAGAGAGAAAATTAGATCAAAAGTAATCTCTGAAGTAAAAAAGGAAAGGATAACTATAATGAAAGAATTAATAAATGCTTCTAAAGAAGGCATTGATAAAAAATTAGAAGAGAATAGAAAAATAGTGGAATGCTTGAATGAGCAGTGTAGGAAAGAAATATATCACATGAAGCAGACTCAAAGAGACACAGGAACTTAAAACCTCCGTGATAAGTTATCAATGCCATCTGAATGAAAGGGAAGACAAAGTTTTAGATTTTGAAGACACAGTTGCAACTATTGAAAAGGTAAAAAATGATTTCTTAAAAAAAAAAAACTGGGATGCAGGAAAAAAAAAAAAAAACCCACCATCTTCAAGATGATGCAAAAATGAACAACGTAACACATCTATGTATCAACAAGAAAGAAGTCAGTACTACTGATATAAAAACAATATAGTGAGAAGTAATAGCAGAAAACTTCCCAGATATGGGAAAGCAATCTGGCATTCAAGTAACTGAAGCATACAGAACTCCAAATAACATCAACACAATTAAAAACACACGTAGACATATAATAGTCAACATCCATAAATCCAGCACAAGAACAATATACTAACAGCCGCTAAAGAAGAGAAATAGATCACATTAAAAGAAAGTCCATCAGAATAATAAATAATGGCAGATTTCTCTTCACAAACCAGGAAGTTAAGAGGAACTTGGTGTAGAGTACTTTAAATCCTTCATGAAATCAAATCCCAGCCCAGATTGCTATACCCTGCAAAACCTCTTTCAAGTTTGATGAAGAAGTAAAAATAACTTATAAGGCAAAGAACAGCTAAGGAATTTCATGATGACAAAGTCAACCCTACACAGACTACTAAAAGATATTCTAGAGAGAGACCAAAATGACCACAACTCCAAGAATGAGAATGGAAATATTTCAACCAACAGGGCAAACACAGGAGATGAAGGAGTAGCCAATAGTAGGTAAATAACATGGCAAGAATAAGTAAATACATCTCAATTATAGCTATCAATGTTAATGGTCTCAATTCACCAATTGAAATAAATAGACTGGCATAGCGGATTATGCTATATAAAAGAAACACACTTAACTCCTAAAGAAATTCATAGGCTCAAAGTCACAGGGTGGAAGACAACACTGCATGCCCTAGCACCTCAGAAAAAAGTAGGGGTAGCAATCCTATTCTCAAACAGTCTCAACATCAAACCAAGAATGATCAAATGAGATAAAGAAGGCCACTACATACTAGTTAGGGGAAAAATTCAAAACAAACAGATGACACTAATAAATATGTATGCACCCAAGATGAGAGCATGCAGTTATATAAGACAAATCTTTTTTTTTTTTTTAAGAATTATTTTATTTTATTTTATTTTATTCTTGTTTCAGAACGTTTATTTGTTTGTTTATTTATTTTTATGGCCAGCTCAGCCTGCCCTGAGGGCAGGGCTGGAGCAGCATGTGGTGCCAGAGTTCGAACCGCAGTCCCTGAAGCCCCCCAAGGTTTCCTAAGCAGGTGCTTTAGACCACTGAGCCATCCAGCCGGGCCCCCTATATAAGACAAATCTTAATGGACATGAAAACTCTAATATCCAATACCACAGTCCTAATAGGAGACCCTAACCCAAAAAGATAGGTCAAGCAGCCAAAAACTTAACAAAGAAGTAACACAACTGAACCAGTACTTGGAACAAATGGACATAGTGGACATATACAGAGTGGTTCACCCAGCCATTTCTGAGTACAAAATTTTTTGAGCTGCTCATGGGACATTATCTAAATTAGACCACATGCTATTCCATATGTCATGCTTATCTACATACAACAAAACAGAAATTATCTCATGTATATGATCTAACCATGGTGCAATGAAACTGGAAATAAACATCAAAAGAAATCATAAAAACCCCATAAGCATATGGAATTTAAACAGCGCTGTCCTCAGCACCTAATTGGTTGCTGATGAAATTAAAAAATGTCTAAAATTTAATGAAAATTCAAACACAACTTATCGGAATTTATGGGATGCAATGAAAGCCGGTCTTAAGAGGAAAATTAATAGCTCTGAACTCACATAGTAAGAAAACAGAACAGGAACAAATAAATACTCTAATATTGCTCTTCAATCATGTAGAAAAGGAAGAGCAAACCAAACCCAAAACTCAAAGATTAGAAGAAATTATAAATATTAGAGCAGAAATTAATTTAATTGAGACAAAGAAAACAATACAAAGAGTTAATGAATCAAAAAGCTAATATTTTGAAAGATTAAATAAAAGTGTTCACTTTATTTATTTATTTATTTATTTATTTATTTATTTGTGGTACAAGTGATTGAACTCAGGACCCTGAGCTTGCCAGACAAACACTTATTCTACTGAGCTATCAACCCAAACCTCGGAAAGATTAAACAAATTTGAAATATTCCTAGCTAACTTTATCAAAAAGAGGAAAGAAAAAACTCAAATTCAAGTGGTAAGGAATGAAAAGGCCAGAATTACCACCGACCCAGTGAATGATCAGAAGATCATTCATAGGTACGTTTAGAATCTTTACTCTCATAGAATTGAAGACACAAATGAAATGCACAAATTCCTAGAATGGTACAAATTACAAAAATTCCATCAAGAATGCTTAATAAGCCATTAACAGCCAATGAAATACAAAATATAATTTAAAAAACTTACTAACAAAGAAAAGTCCAGGTCCTGTGGGAGTCACTGCTGAATTCTACAAGAAATTTACAGGAGATATAATTCTGATACTCCTCAAACTCTTTAATGAAATTGAAAAGGAAATGATCCTCCCAAAATCATCCATGTGGGCAAGTATTATACTGATAGCAAAACCAGAGAATGATGCAACTAAAAATGAGAACTACAGTCCAATCTTTCTCATGAACATAGTTGCAAAAATCCTCAATAAAACCCTCACAAATGGAATACAACAAATCATTAGGAAGATTACACACTTTGACCAGGGAGGTTTTATCCCAGAGATGCAAAGATGATTCAACATACACAAATCTATAAATGTAATACACTATGTCAATATAGGTAAATCCAAAAACCACATGATCATCTCAATTGATGCAGAGTAAGCTTTTGAAAAATTCCAACACTCATTTGTGTTCAAAGACCTAAAGCAAATTGGAATAGATGGCCTCTACCTCAATCTGATGAAAGCCATCTATGGCAGTACAATGGCTCACAGAATTCTAAATGGGGACAGACGGACGTCATTTACTCTCAGATCTGGTATAAGACAAGCATGTCCTCTATCATCACTCCTGTTCAATATAGTTCTGGAATCATTAGTTACAACCATTAGACAACAGAGAGAAATAAAAGGCATAAGAATAGGTAAAGAAAAAGTTAAACTACTATACTTTGCAGATGACATGATACTCTATTTGGAAGATCCAAAACACTCCACCAAGAAGATACTAGAATTAATGCTCAAATTCAGTAACATAGCAGGACACAAACCCAGCACGCAAAAGTCAGTAGTATTTCTATACACAGATAACAAGCACGCTGACAGAAAAATTAGAGGAACAATACTTTCTACAATATCACTATGAAAAAATGAAATAATTAGGACTTAATTTAACTAAAGAAGTTAAAGATCTATACAATGAAAACTACAGTACTCTGAAAAAAGATATCACAGAGAATTTCAGAAAATGGAAAGACAGTTCCTGCTCTTGGACAGGAAGAACCAACATCGTGAAGATGGCCCTACTCTCAAAATTGTTATACAGATTGAAATCAATCCCTATGAAAATACCATCAACATACCTCATAGGTTTACCATTCTCTCTTATCAAAAAGTGAAGCACAGAAAATTATTAGATCAAAAATTGGATTTTCTGATCACATAGAATTTTAAACTCATGGACTACAGTTTAGGCCCTACGAACTGTACCGTGCACATATCTTCAGAGTGTAGATTGCCTTGTATTTTCTTTATGTAAATTCAAATAAAAAGAAAATGAACATGTTTCTCATTTCCCTCACACTTCTTTTGCTTTTATTTAGATTTCAATGAGCCACTGACCTCTGTTTACTTTGAAACCTCTGAAAGGCGTTGAGTACTGTTACTTGCATCTGGCCTGGAGTATGTTCTTGGCTTAGCATATGCTCCAACTGAGATATACATTTGTTCTGAGAGGATGTATTATGTGTTCTATCACCAAGAAGCTGGGAAAGAAAACAGAGATGAAATGTATATAATATTCTGCATTTGGCCAGTGTTATATTGTTTGCATAAAGAATTTCTATGTTATGAACTGTCCTCCCATTTTTTTGATGGAATACCATAGAAACATATTTTGTGTCAACATGTTTTAGCCATACAAAATGTTATTTTTGGTAATGTTGCTTCATAATTTCTTGAACCTTTTTAAAATGATTTTAATCATTTCATCTTGAATTCTTTTGCCATGGAAAGACTTCCTAGTTGATATGATAATTTCAGGACAATTTCATTACTTAAGTTTTTACTAAGTAAATTTTCTGATATAGCACTTTCTTATTTCCCTACTCTGGAAAATGGCTATCAAGATAAAAAGCAATGAATAGCATGGAGTAAGAGTGGGAAATTAATGCACTTAACACCTTGAAGTTTAACCTTGATTTTCAACTCAGCTGGATGAAGACACTATGAGCAATGTGACTGGATTGTGAAGTTACCAATATCATGGATGGATTGATAAATTAATGAGTGCAGAGTTGATTGTACCATTGATAAGTGAAGCCTAGAAAAAAGAAGTGTGTTATATGAATATGTGAGACACCCTTGGAGAATATATGTAGACCCCCTTTTTCTAATACTCTGCTTCCTCAGTAACTTGATTTGAGTAGCTTTTTTCTACCATAGTACTCTATTACAATGTATCTTTCTCAGAAGAAGCCAACCATGGACTAAAACTTTTGAAATCGTAAGCCATTGTAGACTTCTCCTTTAAGTTTCAGGTGTCAGGTATTTTGTCTCAGAAAACAAAGCAATACAACATCTAGTAAGCATAATTATACTTTTAGCATTTTCTGAGGAACTAATTGTTGCATTATAACCCTTGTTATAGTTATAGTTTCTCCTATTTTAATTCAACACATGTTTCCTGAAAAACAAACTTGTGCTGTCTTGGAGAATGTTTTCAATTGTCTGCAGTATTATTTCTGTTCTTAGAGAGATAACAATATCAGCTTAGTCATTTCACGTTTTGGTCCCATACAATCCTCAGGTTTTACCTTACCTCTGCTCTTCATGCGGTCCCTTCCTCTTATGTTGTGCTCTCCTTTCTTCACACAAGGCCTTTATTCCAGGGACTCCCATATTTGCCATGGTTCTTCCCTTCTAGCAATGTTTTTTTTTTTTTTTTTTCTCTGTCTTTTTGAGACAGGGTCTTGCTATGAAGTTTAGGCTGGCCTTGGGCTCACTTTTGTGGCCCAGGCTGGTCTCGAACTCACACTGATCCTCCTGCCTCAGCCTCTCAAGTGCTGGGATTACAGGTGTGCGCCGCGCCACCACGCCTGGCTCCTTCTAGCAATGTTTAAGTGAACCGAAAAGGAGGAAGGTAAGGAAGATAGGAAGTATGAGGGCAAAAATTGAAGGAAGAGGAAGACATAATGGAAGAAGAGGATGAAAAGGAGAAGAAGCAGGGGGTGGAAGAGGAGGAGGAGCAAAATTGCTGGTGAAAGAAAAGGAGCAAAAAATGGAGGGGGGAGATAGGAGATGGACAGGACAATGACTAACTTCACTAGTTTCTAAGACACTAGTTCAGTGTCCCTTCCAGAAGCTTTCTCCAGATTCTGATGGGAATCCTCATTCCACCATCTGCCAGTGTTTCACCACCTAGAAAATTCCTGTTTTACTAAACAATATCATACAAAGGCATGTTTTCTCCCTTAGAGATGATTATAAGCTCTGGGGAATGGTCAGAAGGACATTTTCTTTCTGTAGATCTTCATCACATAATAACTTGGTATACATCTTTGAAAGAAACTGTAATGAAGACTCTAATTTTGTTGAAAGAGAAATAGCAAAATAAAAATAAAAGAAAGTTTGATTAGCCTTATTTGTGCAATATAAGTAGATATCTAACTTAGTCTTTCTAAATGATAAATTGGAAGAAAATTACTAAATCTGCATATAAAAGATATGGAATTATAATATATGATTTCTAAAAACATAATTGGAGCTTTTTTGTTTTTATAAACTTCCTACCTATTTCTGTCCTGTATTACCTTCTAAAATTACTCATCTAAATTGAAAGTTAATTTTTGTTAACGAATTAGTTGAAAAGTGATGTTAATTTTCAAGGAAAGAGGTGGTGAGAGAAAGAGAAGCACAGTGGACATCTGCAATGCCTTAAACACCGAACTTACAAATTAAAAAAAAAGAAAAAAAAAACAATTATTGAAAGCTGATGGGGAGTATTAAGAGATAATACAATGCTGCCAGTCAGGATGAGAATGGATACCTCTACCCCATCTTCTTTGGTCGGATCACGTAAGGATTGGAAAATGAGAGTGATATTCTGCTCTTTTGGCTACAGCTTTGCAATCCATTAACATGGAATAATTAAGTGTGAAGTTAATGAGTCAACACCTCCTATGGCTGAACAAGCATTTTAAGCTGTGATTCTTCATTATTTCCTCTGACAAATAGTGATATCCTTGGCTCTTCAAACTGTTAGTGTAGAGCTGAATTCTTTGCTGGTTCTACCTGATTCATTTTCAAAGTTCCTTTGAAATATATGAATGCAACAATATCTATACTATAAAATTGTCTCCCAAGTTTCACTCATTTATAGAATCAAATGCATCCCATCATTACCTCACTTGCACTGGAGAATTTAATTTTTATCATTAGCACGTGGCTTTCTCAGTTATACACATAAATAGTAAAAAACACTAATATTGAGTAGATAATATATGCCCAGTATACTTCCAAGGTTTTGTAAAATATAATGGATTGAGTTAAGCTAATATGTTTAAGATTTTAATAAAATTTTTGTACTATTTTAAGGATGGGGAACTGTGAACTGTATTTGTTGAGGGCCATATGGTAGGGTAGCAACTGATATTGTTTATTCCTAGTATTCATACATTATCCTGAGTTCTCCATGGAAACAGAAATAGAGTCATAAACTATATGGAAACTGGTGCAAGTTCCAACTACAGCCCCTGTAGGAAAGCAGCAAAGACCTGATACACCAGACATATTGGCAGAGAGCAACTCCTCTTAGACCATATTTTGTTCCATCTGAGTCTTCCACGGATTCAGTGAAGTTCTCCACACTGGGAGAGAAAGTTGTTTCACTCAATCTATTGAATGAGTTTTTATCTCATCCAGAAGTATGCATTCAGGTGACTCCTCATAGTCATTATGTTGGACTACATGAAAGAGCAGCTTTTAAATCCATCAGAATACATATAACTTTGAGTATCAAAATTCATCACAAGAAAGGAAAATATAGGGATAAATATTTGACATAAATTATTAAAGAGAAAGTTTTTGTTTTACAAGAAGCGTGGAAAAATACAAATGAGAAATAAGAAAAGAATCTGGCCCATATGTCACGCACACTGAATATTTATTCAGTGAATAATTGAGATTATTGGCAGATAAGAGGTGTGCATAGTAAAGTCATCATTTTGTAAGTGACCATTAAAAGAAAAAAGTACCAAAGGAGTTCAAGATGTAAGACAATATCAGAGAAGTAGTACAAAGAAACGATCTGTTGACACACGCAAGGCATTTGAGACAACTATAAACATGGGCATAGACTTTAGAAGTCATTTAGAGAAACATAAAGTAACATTTGCCTAGTTAAAGTTGAAAAATAATTTTAGAACATTTTGGAGTAATAAACAATATCTACACAAGAGAAAACATCAGGTCCTCATATTTATTGAATTGTAATTCATCCTCGTTATACCAATAGTTGATCTTGAAAGAAATCAGTCACCTCTAATTTTTTAAAATGCTTTAGAGAATAGCATCTAAATAAAACCCAAATTCTCCTGAATTCCATTAAATGTTTCTAAAATTTTCCCTACTCTTCATTTCCAGCCTCATCCTTACAAACATTAAATTGTATCTTCCATTTACTATGCGTAATTCTCTCAGACACAATGTTCATGTCCTTTAATTATACTTTCTTTCTTACCTGGAAAACCTCAATTCTTAATTTCCAACAAGTAGGGCCTATTCTTTGTGAGGACTGTTTGTTTGTTTGTTTGTTTGTTTGTTTATTTATTTATTTATTTATTTATTTATTATATGGTCTCACCCTACAGTTTTCTCCTATCTCAGCATCTCCAGTGCTAGGATTATAGCTATGCATCACAATGCTCTTTGGAACCCATCTTTGTTGCTGTGCCATGTGATATGTGGGACACGGGATAGAACTCCAGTCCTTGTGCTTTTCAGGCAGGTGATTAAGCCACCCAGCTATCTTGCTAGCCCAAGGGTTTGTTCTTTCAAAGCAAGCTTATGTTGATGTCAACAGGGCTGAGATTCCTACAGGGTACCACAGGAGAATAATGATAATTACAACAGTTCTTTCCTGATTTTTTTTTTCTTCTGGCCAAACTCTGTAAAGGGTGAAGTAACTATACACTTCAAACAATTCTTATGTCAAAGCTTGACATTTTATTGTTGTAGAAATCACAGCTTAGAGAGATTGAGCGATTTGTCCAGAGTCACTCAGTTAATAATACTTTTAATTTAGTCTAAATACCAAATTCTCCTTGTGAACTATGAAAATTGACTTTTCTAAGAATCTTTTTATTAGCAATAAATTGGTAAAACCCACAAAGCCATCTACTTCTCTTCATATTATTTTTAATTATACCAGAATTATTAATATATTGGTCTACTGAATTTAACTGTGAATTATTTTAATTCAGTGACAGATTAAATCTATCCCCCCTCCTCTGTTGCCTGCAGCACTGGTTTCATCTTATCACTTTATATTTTATTAGGTTATTATACAAAATTCTAAACATATTTAAGTAAAGGCAACAAGTCAATGGTTTTGATAAGAATCTACCACAAACCTCCATTGCCATTTTGAAAATTAGCAGGGGTAAAATGTTATTAAAATTTTCTATTACTCAAATGTTAGTAGACATATACATTGAAGGAAACACATGTATAAAATGAAATTGATTTTCTTAATACTTACGAAAAGTCTTTGAAAAAATATTTCAAAAATAGTTCTTTTTTGTGGGGATCGGGGGCGGGAGGGGGGCAGGGTTTGAACTCATGACCTTGTGCTTGCCAGACAGGCACTTGTGCCAGGGAGCTGTCTCCCCAGCCCTAACCAAAAACATAAAAACAAAAAGATCAACAAACATGCCAAAATGACCAAAGCAAATGAAAAACATATACAGAATCATTCAAAGTTGCAGTTATTTTTTCACCTATCAAAAAAGCACGATAACTAAATAACATGCCTTAAATAACCTTATCATGGCATAATACAATGTGTTTCTCCCCTCATCATTTTTAAGGAGCCCCTTGTATTATTGTCCGTTAGAAGGTGGGGTCGTGGGTTTTGTGTTTATACACTAGCCAATATCATTCAATCCCAGGGTGTAACCTCTTTGTCAACATTAAGACTGAAGAGAGCAAAGGAGGGGCAATAAATGGTGGCAGTACAGGATGAAGGCGCTGCAAGACTCACTAGAGTAATTAGCAGAGGTAAAGAGAGCTACCATCCAACTTCAGCCTCTAAAGCTTTGACGTCTAGAAGTATTACTTTATAAAATTCAATTTGAGTTTTCTAATTTTAAGAACTTTGTATTTATTTTCTAGTTTCTCTTGTCACAGATTTTTTTCATAAATTATCTAAGTGAATACTTAATTTGTGAGAAATTAATGAGGATTTTTTGCATGTGTATATGTTAACACCACTCAGACTGCTATATAAATACATTCAACTAGAAATACAAGTGGGTCAAAATTTAGATTTCAGCTTTGACCAAAGTAAAGCTTATATTACTTTAAGGTAATGTTTACAGTTTCCTCACTGTATGGTTTAGTTAAGTACCCTTAATTATAGGTATATGGTTAAATAAGTACTAGTTAATATTCTGGAGTTCAGATTTGAAAAATATACGTGACATCCAATACCATCAAAAATATGAAAATTTTTGTTTTGTGTATCCTTAAAAGCTCATATAAATAGTTCATATACATCAAAATGCAACTATTTTAAGCATTGTATAATGTTAAGAATGCATGTTATCATTGAATGATAAAAAGTTAAATCACTTAAGCTTGATACCTGATAAAATCACAAATTATTGTTTGTTCAGTCCATTATATTTGTTTGCATCTTCTCTGTCCTATCCTTTTCCTAGTAACTATCTCTATCCTATGATTTGTTCAGATATTTGGAGTTATGTTGAGTCATATATGCACATTCCTTTTCATTCCCTCCATGTTCTTTTTCAAATTTTTATTTTTTGTTGCCTTAAGGTTAATAAATATAATAAAGATACAAATTATTCAGTTGATCACATATTTGATTAATACTTTCCTACTTATTTCAATCTTTGGAGGATTGGTTCATTTAATTATACATTACCTCCTGAATAATCCACATTCCTCAAAGAACCCTGGAAGGGACCAAAAGAAGAGATTTGAAAATTAAATATTATACACTATATATTAAAGTATATTAAATACTATAACAAAATAGCCAAACTCATAGAGTACAGAATGGAAGGATGGTTGCTACAGGTTGAGGTAATGTAGAGATGGGGAAATCGAAGATTACTTTTAAGGGAGACTAAAACATCTATTGTAGAAGATAAGTATATTCTAGAGCCTTGCTGGACAACAAAGAACTTACAGTTAACAAAATGGTATCGTGTGCTTTAAAACATGTGAAAAGGATAGCTCTTGTGTGGGTCTCACCAAATGACAGGAACAAAAATTTTTATAGAAAGTATATATGCCAGGCACTTGTGTCGATATGACTATGTCCACATTCATTACATTGGAAATGGCAAATTTTTTATATTATTATATTAATTGTTTCTCAATAAAGCTAACAGTCATATAGGACAATCTGATGGTAACAGTAGACATAATGTAAGAATTGGCAATGATCTTGTATTAATTTTCATTAGGCTGAAATTAAAAACTTAATAGTGGTTATATGATCAATATATTAAAAATTATTTTGGACACGTTACCTTTGAGAAACTATTCTCACAGGATTAACAATGAAATTCATGTGTATATGTGAAGATAAAAAATTAATTGTGTAAAACACCTTTTTTCTTTCAACTTGTAAGAGGCTGTGATGTTTAGGTGGTTGTATTATTTTGATGCAATAAAAATTGATGTTTTGCCGGGCGTGGTGGTGCACGCCTGTAATCCCAGCACTCGGGAGGCTGAGGCAGGAGGATCAGTGCGAGTTCGAGATCAGCCTGGGCTACAAAAGTGAGCTCAAGGCCAGCCTGAACTGCAGTGTGAGACCCTGTCTCAAAAAAGACAAAAAAATTAATGTTTCATATGACAGTGTTGTCTTTCAAGATAAAATGTATGAAGTATTTCATTTTGAAGGAATTCAACTCCCTGTTTTGGTCTGCTATGCCTAGCAATATATATGTTGACTTTAACCATTTATGTCTGATCTCAAAGTGTAGAGATAGTAACAGTAATTTTAAAAGATAGCTATAGTTGCTTATAAAGAACTTAATTGACATTCATATCACAGAATTTTCTTTTTGTTCCATTAGTATTTTTTTGTTAATTCTAAATAATATTATTAGGTTACACTTATTCATTTGTATTTTCTCTGTTCTGAATGTTTTCCTAAATCATTTAGGCCACTTTGACACTCCCTTTTTTTTTGTGAATGAACTAAGATCTCTCTCTCTCTCTCTCTCTCTCTCTCTCTCTGACAGCAAATATTAGTTATGGCTTGCTATATTTTACTCTCCAAAGTGTGCATAATGTCCATAATTTATGACTGATAGTAGGTACTAGTTGTTATCAATCACCAAAGGAGTAAGTGATGCTGACTGAATCAAATAAATCTGATGTTTGCAAAGCCACAACCTTAGCAATTAAATTTGGGTGCAACAAATCTATTAGATCCATAGGAACTGAATCTTAATGACAACTAAACTAAGTAGCTTCTCACTGATTTAGAAATATAGTAATCAGCTTTGTGCTTGGAAATCTTTGCATGGGATAGACCAATGCTTCCTCCAAAATCATTACTTATCTGTCTTTTGAAGAATCACAGAATAAGTGTGGAGTTCAGGGAATAATAATGTGGAAAGAAAACTTGTTCAGCTTCCCATTTTATAAATGAACTACTTCAATGTGAGACTCATGATACTCAGTTGTTCCAAGTTCTATAGTGAATCTTAGGCAGACATACTATCATCGCTGTTTTCCTATTCATTTCTACAAAATGTCTTGGCTTCTTTTGAATACAAAAGAGATCAAAACTTCATCTAAAATTAAATCTATTTCCAATTAGCTTCAAAGTTCAAACCAAGTTATATAAAACAAAGCTATAAGCATATATTTGTAATTTAGTCAAACTTTTAAATCTACATTCAAAATTGAAAAGTAAAATTTATTCAGTTGCTTTGGCCTAGCTGGAAATTAGTGCCTTGGTTTAGTTCAGGATTTTTCTTGAATGAGCGTGGATTTGTATAAGCGCAATGTTTTCATAGGATACATGAAAGCATATGTTGATTTTAATAGGTACATTGAGATATATTGTCGTACGTCTAATATGCTGAGGAATTTTCAAAGATTTTGAATGTTTATTTGTCACAGAGATTCCAATCAGTAACTCCTACAAAGAAACAATCATCAAGTTTTTCTGTATTTTTTAATTCCACTAACCCCAAGGAAACCATTTTCTGTTTTGATATTTTATTAATTAACTATATCCTAAGTGCTAAAATCAATGAGTCATTTTTAAAATTTATCTTTTTTTCTATGCCATCATTTCTAGTTTTAGCATTCTCTGCTCATAAATACTTCACCAACTGATCAATCATGATGTCATTCAAGGATATAAATCCATGGCATGGGTTAATTTTTAAAAACATCACTAGAATTTTTTAAGGGCTTTAATTTATTGATGGCCTGCTGTGCAAACAGTCAGCATGCTGGGCATTTTTCATGGTCTGTTTTCAGTGTTCAACTGAGAAATACTTAAAATTATCTAATTAGAGTTTCTCTGTTGATAGAATGAGAAACCGAGGCTCAGCAAACATGAGCATATTGCCAAAGTTTCAAATGTCAGGGCTGTGAAAAAGGCCGTGATAGTTTTCTTGGCCTCTGGATTCTGAATCATGTGATTTTGTTTCTTCACTGCATGCTTTTATAGATCTGATAATTTAGAGGCTGTAAGTTTAGACTTTAAGACAGATTTGGTTGACTGGAATAAGTAGCCTGATGAAAATCCGTTTCATCGAATAGTGTAGTCATTTCTAAATGTCAGGAATTCTTATGGCAAGTTTTTAACACCAAAGCTGATTTCTGGTTCATATGGTTTGAAATAAAACACAAAGGCCTTGAAAAATATATATGCTATGAGAAATATATTAAAGTAAGTACTAGCCACAAAATCCCTCAGAGGGAGTCTACTAGTCAAGAGGAGTCAAGAGAAGGGGAAGGGGGAGGAGGGAAAGATCTAGGCGAGGTTGACATGAACAAAATGCTATGTACAAGTATGAAAACGCAAGCATAAAATTCACCCAGCAGGGCGTGGTGGTGCATGCCTGTAAGCTGAGCACT
Source organism: Myocastor coypus (assembly GCA_004027025.1). Lineage (NCBI taxonomy): Eukaryota > Metazoa > Chordata > Mammalia > Rodentia > Myocastoridae > Myocastor > Myocastor coypus. Next base: position 85,908 of record PVJA010000592.1, on the reverse strand, counting down.
TAGGAGGCTGAAGCAGGAGGATTCTTGAGAGTGGAAGACCATCCAGGGCTGCAAAGTGAGCTCGAAGCCAGCCTGATCTGCATAGTGCGACCCTATCTCCAAACTACAGAAATAGAACAACTATGTATCTGAAGGCCCCAAGGTGCAATAAAAATTCAGGATTATTTGTTCAAAACCCAGTAGTGAAATACATTTATGGTACTAAAATATAAAACATTTTTCCCTTCTTTCATTGTGTCTTTCTGTTTGTCCTGGTTTTGTGTTATTATCATTATTGCATATATATATATATATATATATATATATATATATATATATATATATGTATATGCTCTACAGAGTGCTCACAGTCTCACTACATCTAGTGATCCACCTGTTTACAGCCTCCCAAGAGATGGGATTACAGGTGTTTATCACCACGCCCAGTCTCAATTCTCTCAGAGTGCTCTGGAGGTGGGGCTGGCATGGCAGGCCCAGGGATCGAATCACGGGCCCCTGTGCCTGCTTACTTCATAATATTTTAGATAAAGATAAGTGTAAAATTTGTTTATTTCAAAGAATTTTACCATGAGCTGTGTGGTCACAACAGACAATTCTGATTTTAAATGACAGTATTTATCATCTCATATGTACAACATCTGAAGTCACTATATTTGAATATATATATATATATATATATATATATATATTTCTAAAACAATATGAATGCAACATATCTCAGCTGCTTTTATCTGACTTATTCATGTATACTTATTCTACTAATCCTCTCTATCTTTGTCTGGGTTTCTAAACAGAATTTAAAAGGCAAATTACAAGGAGCCAGAAGTATCCTTTCCTATAATGAAATCATTTTCAACAGAAATGGTTGGTTTAATACAGAAAATTAAGACAAAAAGAATGCAATGCAATTTCTTCGGGTTTATGATGGATTTTTCTCAAAATTTCTTTTTTCAGTGTTGGGGATTGACCTGTGAAGCCTGGACCTTGATAGGAAAGCAGTCAACCACTTTGCTGTATCCACAGCCCTGGTGTTTGCATATAAATTCAGAAAAGTTGTATGTAAAGGAGATAATATAGCTCTTAGGGTGGCATCACTACTACTACAAAACACACATACACACATGTATGCACACACACATGCACATATATACACACTTTAATCAGTCATAGACATAGTGTACTTGCATTCACATTGAGTATTGCTGATTATTTACACATACAAATGTATCAAAATTTTATGTGTATTAGGCAGGACAAGTGCTACCTGTGAACTGGGTGCCAGCAATAACTTACCCACCATATAGTGTGCATATCTACTCTGCTACCTCTTAGGCACCACTGTCCTGACAAATGTTTTCTACAGAATAAGTTCAAATCCAATTGCTGGAATCTCAAGATGGTGAGACCTCACATAGAGTCCTTTAGCAGGTGTCCAGATTATATACCAAGAATGCTCACATTATTGGGAGAGTTAAGAATATACCTAATTTTCAGGACACTTCTCATGCAAAGGGGACATGATAAAAGGCCTACTTAGAAGGGTTTTGACAGAATGTCACCATGAAATTGAAGGATTTATCTCAAGGAAGTTAGTAATCCATCATGGGAACAATGCTAATTTATCATTTTTTAAGAGGTGAAAATCTGTTTGGCTCTCAGTTTATGGAGTTCATAATCAGCATGCTTAAGGCAGAATGGCACAGTGGAGGGACAATCGTTCATGGCATTGGAAAGTACAAAGCATCAAGAGCTAAAGGAGCAAGCCAGTTTCCTTTCTTCTGTTACACTGATCGCAGGCTTCCTGCCCTAGTGCCAGCATAGCAGTCACACACCCAATCTCAGCACTAGACCAGTCATAAACTCTGGATTCATTTGTGTCTCATGTCAAGTGTATTATGATTTTGCTTCATGGCTCTGCTGCCTCAATCAAGACCAGACACTAGTAAGTTACACTGACTTTACAGGAAAACATAAGAAATTTGGAATCTGAAAGTCTCTCCTTCTACTGCCCTCATAGGTAAACCAGTAAAATCATATAACTTTTTTGATAAAGTAGGAGTAATAGGGCTCACCTTTTAGCATATCATAAGAGCCAAATACAGCTTGGTGCCTGGATAAAGTGGCATTTTGCACATGTTTTATAAATCAGAGATGTATACAATATTGGAGGAATAATCACTTGTCAATATGTACTAAAAGCACAAAGATAATTTTGAATGATAAAATTAGACCAATATATAGCAAAATATTTGAAAATGGCATTGAAGATATAAACAGAAAGTGGGAGAAAAATGATCCTGGGATAATGGTAAGTTTATTCAAAATAGTGGAATGGTCATACCAGACAGAAAGTAATTCCTGAAAGTTTATCAGTGGAAATCAGATAGCAGTTTAGAGATCTATTAGAAGAATTATCCTGGACCAAATTCTTCATGAGTTCCTCTACTTTCTGATTTTGCACCTTTGTTTGTGTGTTGTTGCTTTGGGATTCAGCACCTTCCGTCTCTCCACTTTGTCACAGACTCTCTTGCATGTTGCACTCCAGGTGTTCATTTCCTCTCTCTCTCTCTCTCTCTCTCTCTCTCTCTCTCTCTCTCTCTCTCTCTCTCTCTCTCTCTCATATTCTCTTAAGTACAGCCCAGCCATGATACTGGGACCCTCATTTCTCAACCACCTCTCATGTTTATTGCAGTAGAGGAAAGTTTTTGAGACGTTAACCTCATTTTCCACATAGGTGTGACCTTTTTTTATAGTCAAGAAAAAAATGCAAAAAGAAGTCAAATATTTTGGAGGTAAAAAGAAAAGTTTGTATTAAGTGAGTCTTAACAAGTTCAAACTTTGCTTATCGATACAACTCGGAGATATAGAAATTTCCCCATGACAATAAAGCACTTGGTCCTCAGAATCCAGATTATTCATTTCTATAATATAAAGCTTTAGAAATAGTTCTGCAAGCCACTTCAATGCTAGCAGTACATTTTAAAGCCTTGTCTTCTTCCAGGCTTCATCATAATTCTTATTTTCATATTTTGATCTATTTTCCCTTTCTATTTGATAAGTTGTTTTGTTGTTGCTGTTTTTTATTTTGTGTTGTTTTGTTTCAGTGTCAGGTATTGAACTCAAGACAGGTGCTTATGCTGTTGAGCTACATCCCTTGCCCTGTGTAACTTTTTAGTCATTTTTTCATAGTTTGCCTGCAAAGATATTTGTAATTTTGTTCACTTTTACATTCTTTTAATCATGAGTCTTTATATCGGTTTTAAAATAATACATTATACTTCATAACTATGTTTTCTCCTTTATAAGAATATTGTTTTTAAATAGTGATTTAATATTGTTTGACTCAACCATACTGATTGAGCACTACTTTGATTGTATACTTAATTTGACAGCATGTGTTTTTGGATGGTTTTTAAGAACCAAGAGATTTTCCTGTCCCTTAAAAGACAAGTATACACAGGATGAAAAATAACTATGGAAATAATTAATTGGTTATAGACTAATCTCATATGAAATTTATTTAGCTTTTTGGCTTTGTACTGGCTAACATCATTAAATTTACTGCCAGTCACTTGTCTATTAACACTTCTGTATGGTTCCTCATTTCAATGTGCAAGTCATCTAGAGCCAAGATAACACATATAACATAAAGAAGTCAACATAACAATTTTGAATTGATCAGTTAAAGGTAGCAGGCTCTCTGCTATGTTCTAAGCTTAGAAGTGTAAGCGGTCAGACGGGCGTGGTGGCACACGCTTGTAATCCCAGCACTCAGGAGGCTGAGGCAGGAGGACTGGTGCAATTTCGAGACCAGCCTGGGCTACAAAAGTGAGCTCAAGGCCAGCCTTAACTGCATAGCGAGACCCTGTCTCAAAAAAGACAAAAAAAAAAAAAAATTGTAAGCAGTCATAAAGACCGCTATCTTTGGCTGTAGCTGAAATCATTTGTTACCAGTCAGATCCTAATCTTTTATAGAATGAAGCAAACTCATCTTTTTTATAACGGCAGAATGCGCTAATGGGATTTTTTTGTTTTTTTGTTTGTTTGTTTGTTGGTTTGTTTCTGTTCTACCCTGCTAGTCTCAGGTTATGGTTTCAGCCAACATTTGTATAACTTCACAATACATTATTGTTCATTATAGTCACAGTATTATGCAGAAGCTCAGTAGAAGTTATTTTCCACAACTGAAACTTTGCACATTTTAATAAACATCTCATTTTTCTACCATTTAGCCCCTGAGCACATCAGTTTGTTTTTATGACTTGACTATTTTTAGATCCAATACATACAGAAAATGAAATGTTAGTTTTTCATATATATATATATATATATATATATATATATATATAATTATACATCTTTTTATCAGTATATTTTACTTTTGGCTTCTCAGTTTCCTCATATAGAGTTATCACAAAGAGAGGAAATTAAAATAATTGGAAAAATACAGTCATGTAAAGTTTCTGTCCTCTGTACCTTTCAAATTCTGGAATAAATAACATTTATTTTTAGCTATTTTTTATACTATATATGTTATATTTTTGGCAGTGTTGGGACTAAGCTAAGGGCCTCACATGTGTTACACAGGCCCTGTGCCTCTGAATTGCACTCTCAGGCTTTATGCTACAATTCTAAAAAGGCTACTTACTATTTTTAGGTAGCTGAGTCTTTTTTTTTTTAAGAAATTTTTATTTTATTTATTTTTTTCTTGTTTCAGAACCTTTATTTGTTTATTCACTCATTTTTATGGCTGGCTCAGCCCACCCCGAGGACAGGGCTAGCGCAGCATGTGGTGCCAAGGATCGAACCGCGGTCCCTGAAGCCGCCCAAGCTTCCCCAAGCAGGTGCTTTAGACCACTGAGCCATCCCGTCGGGCCCCAGTAATTTTAAATATAACATTTATCTCATCAATCGTACTTAATGTATTTTGGAATATGTTTTGTACTTTGAAAAAAGATTATTCGGAGGCACTTTTGGATTTCATAGTTTTATCTAAATTTTTGAGATGTTCACAAGTACATAGTTGTGTCCATAAGAAGTAATTTCATAGTTTATAGTGAAAGATAATAATAATAAATGATAGACATATTGAAAGAAGAAATTAGTTTCTTACTGATGCATCCCAAAAAAGCAAACTGTCATGCAGGTGGTGAATAATTTTAGAAAAAGGAGGTGAATTTAGTCTGATGCTTAGCAGGTCGGTGCAGGGTTTGTTTGTGTTTCATTGGCTTCTCTTCTGACTCTGTGACCTACAGCTAAGCCAGGAGCCAAGAAGGCACCACATAACACAGTAAGAAAATGATAATAACATAATTTTACACCAATGGAAAGAGCACCACATAATACAGCATTTGGGGAAGTGGTAACAGATTGAGATACGAATCAAAGGTTCTTGAGCTTCTACTTCCTCTCCCTACTTGGGGCCTATGCTCAATTTCTCTCTCTCTAAAAAATGTGCAAAGCATTTTCTTCATGTTAATGCTATTGTTATATCAAGTATGCAAATGAAGTTTTAGAAGCGGTTCTTACTAACATTGTCAAAATATATGGCTTCAAGACCAGCCACTTGGGTCAGGGAACTACTTTGACAGCCTAAGCACCTCTCTGGCATGCTCAAGGGTGCAGGCTTAATCCCTGGTACCACATGTGTGCCAGCCCCATGCCAGGCCGACAGCACTGCCAACTGAAACTGGGCATGGTGTCACGTGCCTGTAATCCAAGCACTGGAAAGGCTGACACAGTAGGAACACTATGAGTCATATCTGTGCAGCAAGACCCTGTACCAAGTAAGTAAATAAATAAATAAATAAATAAAACCTTAAAATTTTTAATAAAAAATAATGAGACCAGTCACTTATTCAATTCATATACATATCTTAATTTTTTAACCTCTTCTTGCTTTCCTAAATTACTTTTGAATGTCTAACTGAATTTCTATTAATTATATGTAGCCCTATCATTATTACTTCTTACTGGAACTTCTTCCTCAACTTTCCTGCATGTACAGAAAATCTTAGTTTGGATGCGTCACTGTCTTCCTGTGATTATATTTCTGGGTTTTCTACCGGGATATTGGCAGATACATCACTTGGCCACTATGCTAATAAGGTACCCTCTCTCCAGAAAGAGATATTTTAGAAAGCTCTTCATTCTGAGGACTGGTATTCATAGGTACATTGCTTGACAGGGGGTTGGCATGTTAAAGGGTAAAATGTTGTTCTCTCTCTCTCTCTCTGGTAGAATACAGCTCAGTGTGAAACCATACTCAGAATATTGAATGTTCTTGCGCCCAGTTAAGTCCTCTGTTGGATTTGCTTTGTTGAGAATAAGCTTCCTAAGCATACAAAGGTCTGTTCTATGGAGATGCACTACACATGTGTCAGCCTTCCCTGTTCACAAGCTTAGCATCTCTAGTTCTGTGTCTAAACATTCAACCAAGTACAGATTTGAAATTTGGAAAAAGTTTTGTAGACTACTTGTTGCCATTTTTCCTAAACAATATAGCATAAAAATTGCATGTCCATCACTTTATTTTAAATAATGTATAGAAAATTTAAATATATGGAAGGATATGCTTAAGTTATATGCAAATACTGTGCCATTTTACTTTTTTATTTAAGAGAAGGTAGTTTATTTGGAAAAGGATTAAGAAGAAAAGAAGATAATCTGGAAGAATAGGGGCATCAGTAGTGAACCTGCCTGTGCCATTTTCTGTACCTAGGAATTTTGGTTTTCTTGGTACTAAGGAGACTGGAGGATATATTAACATATGTATGTTATGCTAACAGTCATAGTACCATAGGACATTTGTGTTAATTTTTGCCATTAAGTTTTACTAAATTTTAAATTATTACCTACTTCTTTCACTTACCTGTGTTAATAGATCTTTGAAATCCTTGGGTCTAACTAGGTATTTATCACAAAAAACAGTTTGCATTTGCTTGACTTTGTGTACTCCTTTGTATAGTGCATGATGCACAAAATTCTCCTGGAGAATGACACAGTAATCACAAAATATATGAAATACTATTAATTACTGATTTAAAAATTTAGGTTTATCCGCAGGAAAAATGTTATTCTCCTGATAGTTGTAGTACACTTTTGGTTTAATGTGCCAAAATAAATTAACTGCATTGGCTACTGCAATATTTAGAACTTAATGATGGTCTATCTATCTCACCCAACTGTGTTATTACCATCAACACAAGGAGAATACTGGCAGAAGTAGTGGATGTTCTGCTTCATGGAAATACATAAAAGAGGAATCTTGAAAATACAATTTTCAATAGGCCTGAAAAAGAAATGACCACTATCATTCTCATCACAGGGTTGAGTGCCTGCTATGTTCCCTGCTTTAGTTGTTTCTCTTCTTCCACCCAACTGATGATCCAGGACCACTGAAGCAAAAGTAGCACTCATATTTTCAGAGTGGCATAGTAGAACCCCATCCTGTCTGATTCCTCTACTTTAATCTTCAGAATACTGAAATCCAATCTCTGAACATATGCCGTGTATTAATTGGCTACTGGTCATATGTGGGTAGTATTTTATTATTATTATTTTAAGGTATTTAGTACAGGGTCTCCAGGGTATCATTATGTAGATCAGACTTGGAATGATACTCCTGTTTTCAGCCTCCTAAGTGCTGGGATTATAGGCACATGCCACCACACCCAGTCTCAGTCACTCTCTCAGAACACCTGGGGGGCCATGCTGGCAGAGTATGTGGTGCTGGGGATTCAACCCATGCACTACACCTGCCTAAGTAGGTGCTTTAGTCCACTGAGCTATCTGGATGGCCCTCGTGTGGCCATTTATACTGTCATTAAAGTTAAATGTAACTATGTACTTGGTTCTATCTTTGGTTTAGGCCCTTTTAAATTATGGCTATACTTGGCTATGGCTGCCATATTGGGCAGCATACATGAGACTTTTGTCTTTTTGAAGAAACTTGTATTGACAGTCCTGACCTCAGTAATTACTTAGAGTTTAATTTGCATTTTAACTACACTTCCATAGTGTCTTGCTTTAAATAGTCTGATGACATGATAAAAGACTCATTTCTGTATTGATTGTGTTCTTTCCACTTCATAGTGTCCTGGAGGTAATTAGTGGTATCTCATAGGATTAAGGACAGAACAACACAACACCACTGTGTGTTTGGCCTTTAACTCTTTACACCAAACATATAATTCTTTTCCCACAACTTAGTAGCTAAAGTAGAATATATTATGTTTTTTATTTTAAAGGCAACAGAAAAAAATTATAGATTAGACATTAGAAACAATACTCAATTTGAAAAAAAAGCAAGTTTATAGGTATTCAACAATGGTTGCTATATTGAACACTGTTGTATGCATTATCCCATGTTAGATACATAAATTGTAAGAAATAGAGTTGTCTTTTGGTAAATAAATAATGTGACTGTACTTATCTCAGTCTTGCCAATCCCGGATATGTCAAAACATAGTGTGCTTACATTTATTGAAATGTGGTAAGCCAAAATTAATTCCAACTCAAAATCAGAAGTCTTTGCTGAGAAGAGATGATAAGACCATATAAATAAGGAAACTGTGCTTAATAGTGACTTAAATTGGATTGAGAGTTTTGTTGAAAATATTCTGCCATTTCTTTATCTAACGTGTCTAGCTTTATATTGATGACACATAGCTCATTTCATTTTGTGTTAACATAAAGCATAATTTAAATTAAAGAAATTTTATCCTTTTTGTGCATAAGCTTCTAAGTTTTAAAAACTACACACGGGGCTGGGAAGATAGGTCAGGGGAATAAGTGCTTGCCTGGCAAGCACAAGGTCCTGAGTTTGACCCCTGATACCACTAAATCAATCAATCAATCAATCAATCCATAAACAAATATTACGTGCAGTCACAGAACCATCACCACAGTAAAAATATGGATGTGTCATACATTAAAATATCAGCACATGTCACTTTGTTCTTGGCCAGTCATTTAAATCCCAAGACATCACTCAACTTTATAATCACTGTGAGAAAATACCAGAGAAATACAAACTCATAAGAGAATCATTTAATTTAACACACAGTTGCATGTATTTCAGCTCATGCTTGGGTCACTCCATTTCTTTCAGGCCTGAGGTGAAGCAGACTGTCATGACAGCAGGATATGGCAAAGGAAAGCTGCTCACTTGGGGCAGGCAGAAAGCAGGGAGAAGATGAGCTGGAGAACAGTTTCCCAATACAAGCCAAAACTTCAAGGCCAATCCCAGAGTCACCTACCTTCCCTCACTAGGGCTACTTTCTAGTAGTTATTCACCTATGCATTCATCAAGAGAAACATTAGTGCCCTCATGGTTCAATTACATTTCCTGTCAGCTGCCAGCGAAATCTTTGTTGCATGATGTTTCAAGACATTTTGGATCTAAACTAAAACATACTACATTTATTTTCTAAAGGCTCATGTCCATCTCATGATGAAAAATGCATCTAGTCCATCTTTAAAACTCTCCAGACTTGTAATAGTCCCACCATTGCTCAAAAGTACAATGGCTCCTCTGAGACTAAAGTCAAACTCTCAGATGTGAGCTCTTATAAAAAAGCAATCAGATTGTGTGTTTCCAACATATGACAGCACAAGGTCAAAGAAACAGTCAGCAGTGGCCAGTAGGGAACATTTTTTTTTTCTTTCTCTGTGGTTTACATTTCATAGCATGCCACATAAATAGAATCATATTATATGCCACATTTTAATTCTGATTTTTTTTCACCTTTGAGTTTTATCCATGATTTGTTTATTATAGTTTCCTTTTTTTTTTTTGCTAAATGTTTTTTCATTGTATTAATATACTATGACTTATGATTTCCTCACTAGGGAGACAATTGAGTAGTTTTAAATTCTAGATAATTATGTGAAATTCTGGCATACACACCCAGGCAAAGGATATTGTGTACATGTAAGTTTACATTACATTTGAAGAATATTTGAGAGTAATATTCCTAAATCATGTGAAATATATATGTCTAATCTTATTTCTCACAGGTAATTTCACAACTTGATCAGAAATATTTGAGACTTCCATTAACCCATGCAGATATTTTGCATCACCTATGTTTTACTTTGCCATTTTATATATGTTTAAAACTTTTTTATAGTTAATCATCTGAAAATTTGTTTGCTTAATAAACAATTTATCTTCTTTAATGAAATGCTTGTTCAAATGTTTTTCTTGTGGCATTTATTTCAGATTCATTATTATTGTTAGTATTATTATTATTATTATTATTTGTCGTTTTGAAACAAGGTCTTGCTATGCAGTTCAGTCTAGCCTTGAGCTTACTTTTTGTAGCCCAGGCTAGTCTCTAACTCCCACTGATCCTCCTGTCCCAACCTCCAAAGTTCTGGGATTACAGGCATGCACCACTATGTTCAGCCAGATTCAATATGTTTGAATGATAGAAGTTCTCATATAGCAAGAATGCAAACCCTTTATCATGGGCAATTTGGAATTATTTCCTTACAGACAATGGCTAAAGTTTTCATTGTATATATTACATTTTTACATTGTTAGCTTTGATGAAATACAACTTTTTTCTTTTAAGTACAAAGCTGTAGGCTTTTTAAAAAAAATTCTGCTTTTTCCAATTTCTGCTACATGAAGGTAGCTGGTGTGTCTGGGAGACCACAAAGTTAGGGCTTTTCTTTGCACATGTACGGCAAACCTGGTGTCTCTGAAGCTGTCTTCATGCCACAAAATGAAAATATTAAACCACAGCATAAATGCTATGGCTACCTCATAGATTACCATGAGAAAAAAAGAAAGGAGGAAAGTCAAGAGGCTTATAAATGGCCAAAGAAGGCAAAAATAAATGGATAAATGAAATGGTTGGACAAAAGGCTAAATTCTACTACAAAGAGTGACATGCTGAGAAAATATAAATGAAGAAGACTATCAATATGCATGAAGGGCAACCCACTCAGGTCCCCTTCTGTCCCTCTTCCTAGACAGAAGCTTTCTTTCTCTTAATAAATCTATTCTGCACATAACAACAAAAATATGCATGAAAAGAGAAATGCAAATCAAAGGAATGCTGAAAAGACTCCATAAGGAGCAATACCTGCCTACCTACTGGACAGAGAGGGACAGTCACATGCAAAAGTACTTTCCAACATGATTAAACAAAAACAAAAAGAAAAGGTGGGAAAATGGGAAGTTCCTCTGGCCAAAGTTAGTGTCCAAGGAGAAACCAAAGTATTAAAAGCTATTCAAGCTGGAAAGAGAAATAAAGAAGGCATGGAAGAGGATGGTTTCTAAGGTCTGCATTGTTGGAGACAGCTTTACAAGAAAACCAACTAAATAAGAAAGATTTGTTAGGCCAGTGGGCTTACATTTTGAGAAGGTCCACATAACACAGCCTGAACTGAAAACCACCTTTTGCCTGCCAATACTTGGTAATATAGAATATCCTTGATCGTCATTGTATAAAACTTTGGGTGCTATTTCCAAAGGAACAGAGATTGACATGAACATGACAAAGTTAGGCCTTGTGTCACAGGAGGTGGGGTTATTTGGGGGTAAATATACTCAGGTAGCCAGGAATCCTGAAAGTGATGGCTGCATCAATACGGTCTTTTTCTTTGTTCGTTTGTTTTATTTTCTTTTTATGGAACTGAGGATCAAACCTAAGACCTTGCTCTTGTCAGGCAGGCACTTGTGCCCCTGAGCTAGTTCACCATTGCCAAAAATATAGTCTTACTAGTTTGACCGATGTTTCATACAATAACTTCTTACACTTATTGAATACTACAGACCAATCAGGAAAATCATAACTTGAATACTGTTGAACAACTCTCATGGCTGCATTCATCAAGAAACTATTTATTAAATTATAAATAAATTGTAATGGCACAGTTTTACAAGTTGATCTTTTCTTAGAGGTCTGCTAAGGGCTTACATGTTAGTGAGATTGGATCATTTTTAAAAGTAAATATCAGTCTTCATACTAAACAGCAAGTATTCAGCACCACAGATCTCTCATTTCTAAAAAGCCACCAGCATTTAAAGTCAGTGCAAATTTAATGTAGGGGTCTAGCACTAGGAAATCTACAGAAATCTATTCTAAACCTTCATTCATCATTAATCCTAAAACAAACAAACAGACAATAATGTTGGACAGGGGAGATAGCTCAGTGGAATAAGGGCTTGCCTGTTATGTGTAAGGTCCTGAGTATGATCCCTGATATCACCAAAACAAGTAATCTTTAAGTTTATTTTCAATATAGTCTACTTATAATACTTTATAAATGACATTATACATTTATTTAGATAATTTCAACTTAGTTGCCCTGATACCCTTAAGCCAACTGCACATTTATTTGCAGTTAAATAATACAAGAAGCTCACATGTTAGGTGTACATCTTAAATTTTGTGATATGAATTAAATACCTTTAGAAAGAAAGAAAAAATGAACGAACGAACGAGTGAACAAAAGAAAGAAAGAAACAAAGAAAGAAACAAAGGAGAAAAGAAAAGAAAGGAATTTTTTTTTAACAAAAAATCATTTAGGGCAGGCCAAACAGTACAGCACATTAAAGCACCTGCTTAGGCAGACATAGCTGCAGGTTCCAGACCTAGCATCCTGTTTGGCCCTAGGTGTGCTGTGCCTGGGCATGCTGAGATAGCCACTGAGGCGCCTAATGAATGCTGGCATGTACCTGTAATCCCAGCCCTCGCGAGGCTGAACACAGGCAGATCACTGTGAGTCCGATCTACAGATCTCCATACTGAGACCCTGTAGATTCTGAAATATAATCTAATGTTTAATGCCATTTATAAATATGGAAAATGCCAGTTTTCATAATATAATATGTTTTATATTAGAGTCTATAATTTACTTTTGAATAATATTTATATGTTACGTAAAATACAAGTCCAGGTTTATTATTTTCCTTGTTAGTGTTCAATTGTTCAAATAAGACATTTTGAAAAATCTATCTTTTCTGCCCTGAATTTCCATTGACGATGTGATGGAAGTTATTGGCTGTTACTGTGTAGATAAATTTCTTGGCTATATTTCCTGGGATCTACAGTAAATACCTATCATTACCAAGAAATCATGAAAGTTGACCATGTGGGATTTATTGTTTCGGATTCTTTTGATTTATTCTGTTTCAATTTCTTTTGGCTTTTATATTTGCAATTGTTTTTTCTTTGATTTTTGAATTCATGTAGATGTTTTATGATCAATTTCTGACATTTGGCTGGGATTTTGATTGTCATTGTACTGCAACAGCTATATTATGTATAGGTATATAAAATTATATCTATAATATAGATTAATAAGTATATCAAATATAGATATTTTATAGAGACAGTAATATTTGAGGGAAGTGATATTTTAAATATAAAGAATGTTCCTACATATAAATACTATATATATATATATATATATATATACATATTACAGATAGATCTCTTATCTTTTTACAGTACAGTTTTTTACAGTACAGTACAGTTCAGTTCCCATTGAACTCAGGAACTTGTGCTTGCAAGGCAGTCACTCACTCTACTAAGCTATCTCCCTGGCTACACATAGATCTTATTAATCTCATCAGCTTTTAGAACTCTGAGTATATAGATAAATACACATATGCTTCTAATATATATACAAGTGTTTCATAATTTTTAGCATTAATGTAAATAATGCTTTTGTTACTAATCTATACATTTTCACTAATTTTTCTTTGCTATACTTTATTCTTTTTATTTTGCTAACCGAATTTGTCAGTTCCATAATGTTTACTGTACATGTTTTTCATTTTTCACATATTTATAAAGTGTCATATAAATACAATCATATTTCATGTTTTTTTAATTTATGCTTTACTTTTAAAGAGATACAACATAGAAATAAAAATTACAAATGATAAAGAATTTCACTAAATGAAATAATATGAATTGACAGTGTTATATAATGTCGTTTTCAACTTAGTTGTTTAGATTACAATATATATGCATGCAAATTAGAAAAAGAAATTAAAAAGTTATAATGGATCAAGAAAGAATGAAGAAAAGATGAAGAAAGAGAAAAATTAAACATTGACTGCTCTGTTCCATAGGCCAGCAGAAATCCACAGTATAATTATCCAAACTATGCTGGATACATAAGTAGCTATATCTTTTTACCATATTCCCTTTCCTGTCCTCCTTTTTTTTTTTTTTCAGGAATTACCTTTTTGAGCAGATTCATTCCATTTTTATAGTATGCATTGTACTTTCAGACTTTATTACACATCCAGGTCCTTACATAAGGCAAACAACATGATGTTTTCTCACGTATGTCTGATTCATAGCTAAATAATACTCCTTTGTGTAAAATACTATATTTTTTTATCCATTTCTCAGTTGATGGGCATTTAGATTGCTTCCAAGAGTGAGCTAGGACAAACTGCAGTGCTATTTACATGAGTGGGCATAAGTCCCTGTGGTATGATGCTTTCTCAGCAAGAACAGCAAGTTAGCTAGGGTTGCTGTATTATCTATTTTTAATGTCAAATCGCTTGCTCAGATTAACAGATATAGATATGCAATATTAGACAAAGAACTGAATATTAATGCTTGCTTTCCATGAACCTTGTTTTTCTTATTTTTTTCGCTATTTTAAGGAAAGTATCATGATAATAAGACATTAAAAATGGGGAGTATTCAACCATGGATTTTACACTGCACTTTGCTGTTGTCAATGTAGGCTTTCAGTGTACAGATATTTAGCCAAAGTGAAAATTCTAAACATTAGCTATAATTTTCATGGAATAAATGGAAATTGTTAGCTCAATCGTCTCATCCATCCTGTGTATATAGCTGCGTGATTTTCCCTTTTTCCACTTTACCCTCTTTTCTCCTTCCCTCATTTTGATTATTTAGCCCATATGTTTAGTTTCTTTCTGTTTTACTACGTTTATTGTATTTTTCAGGTTTTATTTATTCTTCTAGGTTCTTACACTAGGGAGGCAATGTGATATTTACACATGTGGTCTACTCTCTTTCACTTATGAGTATAGCCTCTAGCTATATTCACTCATTTCTGAAGGCCACAAATTTAACTTTCTTTATAGCCAAGTAAAAATCCATTGTATAAAAATACCACATCTTTTTCATCCATTCTTCAGGTGATGGGCATTTTAGTGGTTTCTAAGATTTAGTTATGACGATCTATGTTTCTATAAACATGGGTTCACATATGCTATGACATTTTCAGTTCTTCTGGGAAAATACTGCAAGGGGAATAGCTGTTGCTGAATGAGATTTCCAGTCCTAGATTTTGAAGAGTCTCTGCCCTGATTTCCATAGTGATTTTACCAATCTAAATTCACACCAACATTGGAGAAGAGTTCCCTTTCCCCATAGCACCTCCAGCATTGGTTATTAGTTGATTTTGTTATAAGCCATTTTTTTTTAATGTGAGATGACATCTCAGCGTTGCTTCAATTTGCAGTTTCCAAATGTGCTTGTGGATTTTTAAGAAGAGTAATAGTCACAGATTTTTTCTTTTCATTTTCAAACACTGCACATTTTGTTTCTTCACCTTAATCCTTTGACTAGGAATTACGCTATGAGTATCCTTGTCTTCTATCTAAGCATTTGAGTGTGTAATTTTTACCATAAACTGTGACACTAGCTATATGTTTGATAATGTCATTTGTTGCATAGAAGGTATTTGCTTCCCCTTATAACTGATAAGAAATTTTAATCGTGAATGGTTAAGTTTTAAACAATTTTTCTACACTCGTTATGCATCATATCAATCCTCTTTTGGCTGTTCTTAATACAAAGTACAATACTTTCTTAATACAAGTACAATACCTGGTAACATCCTAAAGAGTACTATCAAATACTTGAAATATTTGGTATGTCTTACATGCGAAAAATATTTTTGTCACAATGTATTCTTTTTATCTAATATTGGATTTGCCAGAATATTTTTTCTTCAGACAGGGTCTCACTAGGCAGTTCAAGCTGGCCTTGAACTCACTCTTGTAGCCCAGATTGGTCTCAAAATCATATTGCTCCTCCTGTCTCAGCCTCCCAATTGCTGGGATTAAAGGTGTGCACCACTATGTCCAATCTTGATTTGTTAGAAATTTTTTACATCTTTGTGCATAAAGAATATCGGCCAATTTTAGTTATGTTGCTGTCTTCATCTGGTTTGAAATTAAAATAACGCTAGCCTCATGAGTAACATTTAGAAGTATTCTTATCTTCTGGGTGAAAAGCATAAGTCAGTTTTTCTTCATCAAATGTTTGTAAGGGTTCATTGGCGAAACCATCTGAACTAATAATTTTATTCTTTTTAATCTTTGTGTAGTTATTGATTTTCACATACAAAACATATATATTATAGGACTGTGTAACTTGTTTCATCTTAATCAAGATTTTGCAGGCTTTGCCCTTCAGGAAATTTGCCATTTTAAATTATACCTTCAAAACTACAAATATAAGTATAATGTGTAATGTGTGCAACACACCTCTTTTTTCCAATATTTGTAAATGAATCTTTTATGCCAGTGTGAACATAGTTTTATCCATGTTGTTAATATCTGCTATGAACACATTTTTCTCATGCTTTCTCTCATTTGTTCTCAGTTTTGTTGATTATTTTCTTATCCTTAATCTTTGTCATTATTTATACATGAGGTATAATTTGCCAATATTTTAATTTTCTGAAAAGGGTATTATACATCATTGATTTGAAAGCATTTTTATTTTCTATTTTCTGAGCCCATGGTGCTTGAATTTTTCTCTAACGATTGCTTCAATAGCATCCCATAAATTTTGCTGTTATATTGTCATTGTCTGGCTTACTGTGTAGCATTTCTAATGTCTCTGACTTTGTTTGCTTGCTTGTTATCAGGAATCAAACTTGTGCTTTCCAGGCAGGTTCTGTCCTACTGAGCTATATCCTTGTACACCCTTTTTCTTAAGAGTGTACATTTATCTTTGTTATATGATATGCATATTATAATAATCATTGAAATCACATATGCATACAGAGATTTTAAACCACATTGCAGACACACAGCTTAATCACTAAGTAGTATTCAACTGGTAAATGTGCACATGTCATTAATGGCCCTGCTCAGTCTCATATTAGCAATGTATACTAAGGAAATGAGAATATGTCCTAATAGGCAATAAAAACAAAGATATTATAAAAAATCTATTAAATAAATACATTTCTAGAAACTCTCCATTGTTTTAAGGAGACCTATATAACCAGACTAAATTTGGCACCTTTAATTATTTTTAAAATATAAATTTGTAATTATATTTCTTTTAGCATTTGTATTAATGCTTTCATTTAAAATGTTGTTATAATTCTTATCCTTGTTCATCTCTGTAGATCAAGCTACTTGTTTCTTGAGAGACTTCAAGATTTTATTTTTTATAGTTAGCTGTAAAAAGCCTACATAGCTTTCTATGGAACAAAGTAGGATTTATACTTGATGGTGTAGACTGAGATTTGTGTGCTTAAAGTCTGCCATGTTTTATTTTTTATTTTTATTTTTTTTATTTTTATTTATTTATTTATTTATTTATTTATTTATTTTTGGCTTTTTGAGACAGGGTCTCACTATGCAGTTGAGGCTGGCCTTGAGCTCACTTTTGTAGCCCAGGCTGGTCTCGAACTCGCACCGATCCTCCTGCCTCAGCTTCCCGAGTGCTGGGATTACATGCCTGTGCCACCACACTTGGCTGAACTCCTTCATTCTTAAACTTAAAGCTCTTACTAATTTTAATGGACTGTGATATGTGAATGAACAGCCAAAAATAAAATAATATAAATTTTTATTTGCTACAGGAACAATCTGGAGGGATATCTAAGAACGTTAACAAATACAAGACATCCTTGATATGTAGTATTATAGAAATCAAAAGTAATTATTTAGAGGCTGGAGAGATAGCTCAGTAGAATAAGTGCTTGCCTGGCAAGTTCAAGGTTTAATCGCTGGGACTGCCAAAAAATAATAAAAATAAAAACTAAAAATTTAAAAAATGATTATTTAAAACCAATAATGTTGATAATTAACATCATCTCCTTGCCCTAAATTTATGATTATCAATACTGTAGCCCTGGCTTTTTTTTTTCTTTTCTTTTCTTTTGCTTTTTATTTTTGAGACAGGGCTTCACTATGTAATTCAGAATGGTCTAGAGCCCAGTATATAGCTGATCCCGACCTCAAACTCAGCGACCCTCCTGCTTCAACCACCCAAGTGCTGGGATTACAGCTGTGCACAATATAAGTAGTTTCATGCTTGCTTTTTACACAAAGATTAGATTCTATTATTGAACCTAGTAACAAGGCATCTAGGACTGGTAGTTTAGATCTCTTTTCTTAAATAGTGGAGAAATTTATATGAAAGAGAGGGGAAAAGCTGCTTCTTACTATGGTGGGGAGAAAGGTGAGTTTTTAGCGGGTTTTGCATAGGTGTAAGTGGACACCTCTCTCCTAGAAGTTACGTGTTTGTTGGGCTGGTAGGTATGTTCTCAGCAGGACATTTTGAGAATTAATTATCAAAAAGAAAGGCCTTGTTTCTTTTATGTATGTCAATTTTTATAAAGCTGACTCCAAATTATTATTGTATAAAATTTGGGAACTTCTCTTAAAAGCAGCTAGAGTTCTTTGTTATTCAAAAATTTGTGTCCAGTTAACTGCAGTGATTAGCTGATTTTAATATTCAGAGTATTTCAAAAATGAGAAATACAATTTTGTGCATGGTGAATACAATTCCTATTTCAAGTGTTTATAAATGTATATTTTAAAATACTTTAAGTTAAATATCATCTTATTCTAGTCTTCATAGCCTGATCCTAGATTTTCTGTGCCACCAAATGGGCTAAAAATATTTAATATCAGTATGTTTCACACAGATTTCTACTTTTTGATCATGATATGCTATGGAAGAAAATGTTAAAATTTTACATCTTCTGAGAATAACTGCACTGTTTTTGTCTAAAACAAACAGGATGGGGGTGGAGAGATAGCTCCATGGTGTAAATGTCTGCCTGGTAATGGCAAGGTCCTGAGTTCAACCAGTAGTATTAAAAAAAAAAAAACACTGCATTTCTTAAATGACCAGTACTGTAGTGTGTAAAATATTTTTTCATGCATTCATTTGCCATTAGTATTTCTTCCTCTGCGAAGTACATATTCATTTCTCAGACGCCAATTTCTGGATTTGGTCTTTGAATTTTGGGAGCCATTCTTTTTTTAGTTTTTTCTATATTCTAGGTAGAAGTCCTTTGCTTGAATGATTGTTGGTTAAGATTTTCTCCCAATTTGTGGGTTGTCTTTTCGCTTTCTTGTGGATTTCTTTTGATGTGCAGAAACTTCTCAATAGGACGATATCCCAGTTGTTGATTCTTTGAACTATTTTCCATGCAGTATTCTTTTTGTTCATGAACTGTCTACCTACCCCTATGTCTTCAAGATTTTCAACTACTTTGTCTTCGAGTAGATTTATTGTTTCTGCTTTAACATTTAAATTGTTTAATTCATTTTGGCTTTGGTTTAGTGCATATGTAGTCTTGTATGTTACACTGTTTCTGTCTTTGTTTTCACCGTTTTTATTGTTACTCTTTAAAATAAAATTACAGAAAAAAACTGAAATAGGATGATTAATTTTACATTGGGGGAAGACACTGACTCTCAAACTCTTTATTCATGCACCGTAATTGAGCATTTCTAGGTCCAGGTTTTCTGTGAAGTCACTTCAGTCACTTTTTTATCAAGAATAATGGAAATTTAAAGAGATAAGTTGTCAAATTTATCTCCCATTAAGGATGACATATTGGTGATGGCATATAATGAAATGAAGATTTCAGACTTTCTCCTTGGGTTTCTCATGCATTTATAATTTTTTTCTCATGATTTTCATGTTTCAGAAAATTTGTAGAACATAGGTATGTTTTATTTTTAACAAAGCCATGAAAATTTGGATGATAAAATTTGGATAATAATTTAGATTATCAGTTAACCGTTAGTATGCCTGATATAGCTAAGAAAAGTTTTCTCAAAATCATTTGGAAGCAAAAGAGATCCAGAATATCAAAATCAATCCTGGGAAACAAAGGAAAGGTATCATGACCCCTGACCAGAAATTCTACTATAAAGTTACTGTGATAAAATCAGCTTTGAACTGACATGGACACACAATTGAGGATAAGTGGTACAGATAAGAAGATGCAGATGACAACAAATGCACTCAGCCACTTTATCTGTGATAAAGCAGCCAAACATGCTCACTGGAAAGAAAGATAGCGTGCTTAATAAATGATGCTGCACAGGGGCCAGTGATTTGGCTCAGTGGTCTAAAGCACCAATTTAGGCAAGCTAAAGCAATTGCAAGGACCAGTGATAAGACAGCCCGATGCCCAGGGCAGGCTAAGGTGTCTATAATATAATATAAAATAGATAGATAAATAAATAAATAAATTAATTAATAAATTAAATAATAAAACAAAATAAATGGTCGTGGATAAACTGAATTTCCACATGCCAACATCTAAAACAAGACCCATGCCTATCGCTATGCGCAAAGGCACAGTCAAAGTGGATCAAAGGTTTAAATATTAAAATGGAAACACTATACCTTGTGAAGGAAAATAAAGGTTGAAATATTAAAGAAAAATGGTAGATAGAGCGCTCATGAACAAAAACCATACTTTAGGGAAATCTTTCCAAAATTCAACTGAGATCTCATCTTTTTGAAATGTTTCAGCACTTCGAAGGAAATCTCCAACAGAGAAGGTAAACCTACAAACAGGAAAAAAATTACAGCCCACTGTCCCTCCAACAAATGCCTTTTCTGTAGAACATATAAAGAATTTTTTTAAAAAATCAGAACCACCAAATTCAAAGACCTAATCCAAAAATGAGCATTTGAGATGAATATATACTTCTCAGGAAGAAATATAAGTGACATGTAGATATATTAATAATGTACAACATCATTAGTCACTCAAGAAATGCAAAGTAAAACAATACTGAGATTCCACCTCAATCCCAGAGTAGAGATTCCATTCACACCAGGTCTTACCCTCCTGGGTATGTTTCCAGAAGAATGAAAACCTCATAGCACAGCGATATATTTGAACCCATGTTAATAGCAGCACAATTTGTCATAGATAACTTCTAGAAACAATCCAGATGACCATCAACTAAAGAACAGATAAAAATATGTGGTATTTTTACACAGTAGAGTATTATTAAGCTATAAAATAGGATTAATTTGAATCCTTTGTTGATAAATGGATTCCACGAGAGAACATACTTATAATGAAATAAATCAGACCCACATGTGCAAGCATCGTACTGTCTCCTTAGTGTGAGAACCTGAAAGAGAATATGGACTCTAACGAGTACAGTAGATGCTGGGAAAGCGAATGAACTTATCAAAAAGGAAAGAGTTACTGAGTTGCAGAGAAGGATAAGAGAAGGAGTAGGAGAAGAGATTTATCTATATATGTAAGCAGGATGGTTTGGAAAACAGTACTATGCATTTCTGCTTGTTTATGGAAAGGAACAGATAATACTTAAGTTTTTTATATCCTTTTCTTGTCTCTACTTTTTATCTTCTTACTTTCTCACACATTTCTTTCTTTTCCTCTTACAATTCTGCTTGAATATATCTGGCAATATAATAATTGTGAAATTCATATTATTTTCTTAAGTGAAATTCTGTATCACTTGTAATTTTTTGTGTTTTAATTCTAATTTGTACTCTTTAAAAAACAATAAAACAATAAAAAAAGAATATCAGAAGCTGGGTGTGGTGGTGCATGCCTGTAATCCCAGCACTTGAGAGGCTGAGGCAGGAGGATCAGTGTGAGTTTGAGACCAGCCTGGACTACAAAAGTGAGCTCAAGGCCAGCCTGAACTGCATAGTGAGACCCTGTCTCAAAAAGACAAAAAAAAAAAAAAAAAAAAAAAAAAAAAAAAAAAAAAAAAAAAAAAAAAAAAAAAAAAAAAAAAAAAAGGAATATCAGTAGAGGCCTAGTATTTTATTTGTGGAATCAAGTAGAAATGCATACAGAGATAAACAAAATAGATCTGTACACTTAAATGATTTTCATAATATTCCCTAAGCTTCTCATGTTATTATTGTTATGTTTATTGCCACTATATATTTCTATCTCTATGTATGGGTCCCCATTAATCATAGCTGTTATATCCTTGTGACTTGTATCCATACTAAGTGGGAAAAGGGCTCCATTGTTAAATCTCCTCCTTGTCAAGTTTCTGCTGTGCTACATGGTTTCTGAATAAAGTCTGTGGTATTTTCTAAGCTAGGTTGCTTTAGTTAAGCCTCAAACCTAAAGAATTTTCCCCTTTAAACGTTTTGTTTTGTAATATCTAAGTCAGTATGGACTACAATTTTGTCCAGGTGTGAGTTTGGAGCATGAAGAGCTGGAGAATGAAAAGTAGTTTCCTTTATGTGTGCTGTATGCCAGCCAGGACCTTATAAATAGAGGTCAGATGGATTTCTGTGCTGAAGTGCAATGGAGTGTTACCTTCACTATGGAGAAAACAAGTTTTCTTAGATATTAAAGTCACCATTAGAGTAATTGCTCTGTAAAGTTCTGTCTCTGGATTTCCATTTCCTGTTGAACACAAATCTTTCTTATCACCTTAGTATTCAGCTCATTTTTCATAAGCAGCATATAAAGAACACATTAATCTTTATAGATGTCTGCCTACATTTTTATCCAAAGGTTAGATATTGTCAGATGTTTTCAACCCTCAGCCATTTTTCTTACCAAGAGTTCTTTATTAACTTCTTGGATGGCTTCTCACCCTCTAAAAGGAAACCATTTATTTTACTTGAATAGGTTATAATTACTGGGAAACTGAGTCAGACAAAATTTGGTCACTTGGCCAAAGTGTGCACAGTAAGTGCTGGGGCAAATGATGCACACAGATTTTTAACATACAACTCATAGGGACCAGAGAGATAGCTCAGTAGAATAAGCACTTGCCTCGCAAGTTCAGGGTCATGAGTTCAATCCCTGGTAGCACCAAAAAAAAAAAAAAAAAAAAAAAATGCAACTCATAAATACAATTTTACTTTTTCCTGTGGTTTCAAATGATGATGACAGAAGTTGTTCACTAGAAATGCAGCAATTAAGTAATGGTTGTAACCAATAAAAATGTTTTCAAATAATAATACTGTCAAAAAAAATTTAAATTTCAAATTAAAAGCCCATCCAACCATATTTAATCCTCTGCTCAGTTTAACTTGGAGATTAAAATTTCCTTATTTTGACTTATATTTGAATCAGGAAGATTAGTAGTATATCAGTTACAAAAAATAAAAATATAATAATTATATAAGATGTTAAAATGTGTTCTAAAACTGCCTTGCAATTCCAATTAGAAAAAGACAAGTACATGTATAGGAGCAGTATAACTCCTCAAGAACTGAATTTGTAGGGCCGATGAGACAGCCTAGCAGAGTGAGCAAGTGCTTAGGTAAGCACAGGCACCACATGAGGCACCTGCCCTGTCCCCAGGCATGCTTATCCCCCCAAAGGTTCAGGCATGGTGATACATTCACAGGCTTGTAGTCCCAATGCTAAGGAGGCTGAAAGCAGAAGGATCACTATGGGTCCAAGCTGTATAGTGAGACCCTGTTCCAAATACATTTGAAAAACCCATTAAAAATTAACATATTAATTGTAAGAAAACATTAAAATATATTTAGTAATCAAGCTTTAATGAACAACCATTAGACAACTTGAGAAATAATAAATAAAATAATATTTATACTTTTAATTATAAACAAAACGTAATAGTAAATGTAATGCGCAGGCTACAGAGTGTTAAATTATAAGAAAACTCTGCAGATATTTATAATGTTGTCCTCTTAAAATTGTTCTTGGTGTGTTCTTTAGAATTTCAAACCAAATAAGGAATAACTTTTAAAAAATCATCTAAAGATTTAAAATGTTAGCAAAATTTTTTATATACAAAAATTATAAAAGTAAACTGAAATTTTTTGAAAATATTCACTTTATCTATTAATATAAATCTTCAATTTATAAAATGAGAAGTTTTAGAAGATGAACAAGAAAAGGGCAATTTTCAAGGAATCAACTAGGAAAATATAGCAGAAGAAGGGGAGGATTAAGACAGACCAGAGTTTTCTCCAGGTGTACTGTTCATGCACCTCGCCACTTTCACAAAAGGGAGGCGGATGAAAGAGAAAACTTACGTTTGTGTTATAGTCTAACAGAAATGAAATGGTGTGGGGCTGAGGAGATAGCTCAGCAGTCTAGGTATCTAACTGACAGATATAAAGACCCAAGTTCCATCTCTGGTACTGCATGCTGCACAGACACTGGGACCCTGGGCAGATCCTGTGGTCCTCAAAACTGGAGTGGTGATATCTACCTCAAATCCCAGTGCTAGGAGGCTGAGACAGGAGGATCACTACAAGCCAGAACTGTGTAGTGTGATCCTGTATCCAATCAATTAAGCAATCAATCAATCAATCAAATTTTAAGAAAAGAAGTATTAAAGAAGTGAGGAGCAGACGATTCCCAGGTTCACTGTGCCCCGCTGCAAGCAGCCTAACATGCAATAAACCTCTTTCTTTAAGGACTGAGAGGGAATTAAGTCCTGAGACCTGAATCCAAGGAACAAGTGCACTGTGATTACAGCGTGGTGCTCTGTGAAGCCCTTTTGTCTCTATAGCCAGAACACTACCTGTAGCTTGAATTGCACTAACCATTGGCTGCCTTCAAGACCCACCTCCTATCTTGAGCTGCACAACTAGAAGCAGAGTTTCACTCTGTGGGGAGCAGAATGTGCTCAGCTAATAAGATTCTATCTCAGAACCGCGGGTCCAGCCCACCACAGTGAGAGCGAGCACTTGGAAGCTGAATTCCCTGTCTGCAGCCTAGATCTCACAGATGGAGCCTGAAATTCAGCTCCAGCATCAGAGGGCTGAGTACTGTTTGTAAAACCTTAAGTTTTAGTAGTGTTGCTGCAGTCTTGGAGTGGTCTGAAGGCACATGTACCCTCCTCCTAAGTCTGTGCACAGCATCATGGCTGTGAGACTCAGATATAACCAAGCTTAGTGCTATCCTCGGTGCCAAGGGTTGGATTCCATCACTAATCCTAACTTCGGGTAGCATGTTGATGACCAGGCCAGTAGGCGTAGACAAGACTCCAGCCATCTCCTGGTTCCAGGCAGAAATGCCCCAACTAGACAGACTTTTGTGTTAGCCTACATCACTGTCACTACAGTGTTGTCCCCTTTGTACTCCTAAGACTGTGAAAATCCTTGTGATCATGAGACTCAACTGAGGTCCAGCTGAGCATCCACGTAGGGGTCCAGGGGTCTGGCTTCATGGATACCAACCAAACTGCAAGCAGCACAGCATGATGCAAAACATCAGTTTATCAGGATCAGACAGAGCACTAATAGTCCAAGACTTTGCTTTGGAAGTTGGAGCCAGGTTGGTGAAACCTAACTGAAAATATCCTAACAGTTCCTATCTGTGGGCTTGCCTGAAGAGTGAGATTTTGCCACGGCCTTAGTGCCAGGGGAAGACACATTCTCAGTATCACAGACTTCTATTGTAGCACAGAAATGACTGTTTCTGGAGGTGTTGGAAGAGCACTGCCTTCTAATAAGAGGCATCCCATAGCGCTGTGAGGCTTGACTATAACCCAGAGCTGGTAAGAAAACACTATGGGATGTAGAGATCTTTTGCCATTTTCTTTTTTAGTTCTTTCATTTTTTCTAACAGTAAAGGTAGGACTTGATTCCAGTGAAATTAGGAAAAGGCATTGTATAGTGTATGTCTGCATGTTCCCCAAAAGCTTCATGCAGTAGTGGGGGACAGCCTTAAATCTAGAGTTTCTGTTTGCACTTGTCTAGTGCTGGTATTGGGGGTGTACCCTGGAGTGTGTAGAATGCACACAGTTGATGGAAGGCAAAGCGGCTTGCTCTCGCTCCTTGTTGCTTTTGCCATCTCTGTCACCACGAACCATTGCCCCTTTTCCATGTCACCTTGCACTGGAACCAGTGCACTATGGATAGAAACCTCCATAAACTGTGAACTAAAGAAACCATTGCCTTGTTTCAATTTTTGAGTGAAAATAACTAAGATAGACATTCCACCCACAGCTTCCTCAGACACATACCCTGCTCTGTGAGAGCCTGGAAATACTAGCATGTTGAGACAATGATTTTTGTCTTTTTGCTTCTCATTTCAAGGCTAAGTCCTATTTCTTTATTTCTGCATAAATATTCTAGAGATAAAACTAATTTATTGGAAGCAAGACAATGTTTACACCTACTTTGGTATAAATTGAAAATATACTTGTGCTGACAGCTATTGACCTTAAAGTGTTGTTCAGGTTATCAAACTTGATATTTTTACAGGCTGGTAAATAGGAAACAGTTTAACAGCAATGAATGTGGAAGTTGCTCATTCCCATTAATTAATGAAGTAAGGTCCGGTACATGAAAATATTTTATTACAAGGATGCACATTATAAATTAGGCAGTCAGTTAGGTTGATAGATATTAGTAATGTATCATGGTGAGATTGAATTATTAAATATGAATCATGCAAAACATACTGGGGAGGATTTCGGAAACAAAATCGGGATTTAAAAGGAGTATTTCATTAGATGACTTCTAACAATTCAAAGGTTTAATTTTTGATACAATTAGTTTATTTACTTAATGGAAAATGTCAGGAGGTGATTGACACTCCTGACTTTAAATGTCTGCTGCTGTTTAATAAATTGTATTCTGCTCATGCTGGCTGTAATTAATCTATAGGCAGTTGGATTATATTCTGGTTAGAATGGTCCTATGTAAAGCTGAAAACATTCCACGGGTAATGTTTTATATGCTATGCTACCTATTTCTAAGAAATGTGTTAGCAAATTCCATTTTTCTTAGAAGAAAGGAATGTAGTAAACCATATTTACTTCATACAAACCTATTAAGTTGTCAGTTTTCATGTTAAAATGTTGGTGAAAATGTTTCAAATAATATGAATACTGACATGGTTTTGTCTAGCTGTCTCCTCCAAATGTCCTGCAGTCATTGGGGCAGCTTCTAAAGTTTGTGATTAATGGATGGTCAGATGCTAGGATTAAGGGTGTGAGTGGTACACCTGCCCTGGGATGGGCGATCTGCGTGGTAATATAAGGAGGGGAGAGGGGCTTGCACTCAACTGCAGCTTCTGCCCTCCCTTTGCTCTTTGCTGTTTTCCACTGTCATGAATTGCTGCCTTCTGCCATGTGCCACACTGCTTTGGAGCCAGCTGAGTAGGGACTACAACCGCCACTAACTATGAGCTACATAAGCCTTTCCTTCCTTAACTTGGGATGTCAGGTATTTTGTCCCAGCAATGAGAGAAGCATGAGTGAGACAAATATATTCTAAATGTTAAAATTGCCCAAATAAGATTCCATTCTTTCCAGGCCTGCTATACCTAAATAACCCAAGGAGAAGTATAATGTTACTTTATTATGTAAATTATGTGGGAATACTATCACAGTGCATACAGACTGACCAAATACTACATGTTTTGGCAGATAGCCTGTTTTTACTGCATTTTTTCTTAGTAAGTTTATTTTCATTTTAGTAGGTTTTGACAAAATAGAGTGTGATTTGAATGAAACCTGAACTTGGCCTCCCTTGTTGGCACCAATTTTAGTCTTATAATTGTGTATATTGCTATGTCTGCTACTTGCCATAAGGTTGATGCAGTGGTATTTTATTTACTTGTCATGTTCCTGGGATAAAACACCCAATATCCACAGTTTAGCATAGGAGAAGATTATTTATTTGTTTATTTATTTTTGGCTCATGGTCTCTATAGGTTTCTGACCTGATACCATGGCAGGGCAGAGCAGTACATATGTTGGGCGGGGCAGGAATCTGTTAGTCTGATAGAAGCCAGGAAGCATTGAGAGAGACATTGGAGGACAAAGGAAGAGAGACGCATCCTTCCGAGTCCCTCTCACAGCAGCACACTGCTTCCAAATAGGTCCTTCTAACAACACATGTTCTTGTAACTCCGAGAGAGGACTACCCCACTGGTAACATCAGCACCCTGGGAGGGAGCATCTAGATATAAACCATCACAATGTGGTTCATCTATGTTAGATCTGTGATGTAAGTTTGTAACACAAAAGGTGTACAAGTTATTTAAATACTGATAAATATTAATTAAGCTTTTAATTCTCACCCACATTGATCTTCAGTTTCAATTAGTTTGAACTGAATTTAAAACCAATTCAGTTTGGTGTTCACAAATTTTTTTATAATAAACATTTTAAAATGTTTTTGTAAAACTCCAGCTTTTGACTTTGTGAATCATAGCTGCCACACCATTACCCTAGCTCTTAACTGCACAATAAATAGAAAACTTTTCAAGTAAGAGAGTCATGAGCCCCATATCACGGGAAGAATATCATTGTCCTAGAAGTCATTTAGCATCCTTGTAACAACAGACTTTAAAAGAAAGTACTTTTTGCATATTTCATCTGTTTTCAGTAGCACTCTTTCATAAAGTTGTTTAAACACAGGTATGACTTCTCATAGTTCAGTTTCCTAAATGAGTCGGTGGAAAATCCATAATCCCATTTTAAATGTTTTCCAGGTCACAAGCAAGAAAGCTATTTGCAGTGTTTTGGTAGTTTGACGGCAGTGCAGAGAAAGCTTTAGCATCCAGAGAGAAAACACTTCTAGCTTAAGTATATGCTGGCAAGGTTCCCTGTTCTTTTTATTTTGAGAATATAACTCTTGCTGAAATGAATTCCCACGGATCAGAGGTAATAACTAATATGCTAAAGAAAAATCATGTAAAAAACAGTGAAGAAGAAAGAGATTTATATATTTAATCCACATACATGATAAATTAGATTATATTTTGAAAATGAAATATCTTAATTGTAATTATAATCAGAATTCATTCATGCATAATTCTGTCACTAAAACTTTAGATAGTGGTTTAATTGGTTCTCTGAAAATGAATCTTTTGCAGAGCTGGGGTTGTGCATCAAGTACTAGCCTCTGGAATACAGAATGCAGAGAGATGAAAACAGTGCAGGTTGTAATTAAACAGGTTAAGGTTCACACTGTGGCTTTGTTTTTTAATTTAAGTTTAAATTTTAAGTTGAAGCATGCCAGAGCTCCCATGTAATTATGAGTGATATATATTTCTTGATATTGAATGTTGAGTTATATAAAATATGAACAGAATCCAGTATGTGGTAAATGCTTAATTTAAGACTTGTTATTATAGGCTGGAGAGATAGCTCAGTGTCTAAGTACCTGCTTGTCAAGCACAAGATCCTGAGTTCGATCTGAGGTCTCTAATTTATGATCTTGCACTTGTATGTTCTTCAGTGGTTGTTTACACATACTGACAAACAATATACAGAGCAAGTAGACGTTGTCACCTGAAAGGCTGCTGTATTTTATCATCTTTGTAATTCTTTTTATTATGATAATAGAAAAGAATTGTTAGTGTATTTCTTGCATCAAAGATATTCCTTAGCAGATGTTTGCTAAATAAGTAGCTAATTCTCACTTGGTTAGCACCACTATAGAGACTTTGTATCCCTTTCTTGCTTTCAAGCTCTGGCAAGCTTTAATTCTGCCCCTCCTCTTTTCTTTTTTCTACTAATAACACACGTTATATCTCTACTACTGATGCCGTCTGGCATTATTTATGTATTTGATTTTAGCAAATATGTCCTTGCTAAAATGTACTTGTCATATCCAGTTCCCTTCTCTAGGGGATCCTGTGTCTCAGTGATGCTCATGGTAGCAGCAGGACATTGAACTGCCGTCTATGAGCTTCTCTTGGGGAAGTCAAGCGAGTCATCAGGGTGCCTCCTTTCTGCAGCTGTCTTAGTGTTAGGCAACGTCTTTTTCATGGTCTGCTAAGTGCTCTATTTTTTCTTTATTTTTATGTATTCCATTAGTGTTTTTGTTGTTCAAAATTAGTCCCTACCATTGAGCCCAACACCCAAGTACAGTGCTGCAGTGCAACTCGTGTTGCTTATCATAAGAAGGCTGTGATACTCCTTATAGAATACTATACTAGTCGCGCCCAGACATGAGTTATAGTGTTGCAACTCATGAGTCCAGTGTGAATTAAATACTGTATGGCATAAATAGGATATGCAGCTATATATTTATTGATGAAAATGTATGGTCAGTTGATCAAAGTAATCTAATCCATTATTTTACCCCAAGTGATGTGATACTTCATTGTTTGAATTGCGCTTACAGTATATATATATATATATATATATATATATATATATATATATATAATGCACTATTCTATATATGCATATATATGTATATAATGGGCTATTCTATATATACATATATAACAGGTTATTTTATATATACATATACATATATATATATATAATGGGCTATTCTATATATACATATGCATGTATATAATGGGCTATTGTATATATACATATACATATATATAATGGGCTATTCTATATATACATATACATGTATATAATGGGCTATTCTATATATACATATACATATATATAATGGGCTATTCATATATATAAATAAATATATATATATATTTATATATATAGCCATATATAAATAGCATATACATATACATATATATATGTACATATATATATACATATATATATGTATATATACATATATATGTATATGTATATGCTATTTTTTCTTCTGCTGTAGTCAACTCTTGGTCGTTAGCCTTGTTTTAGGAACTACAATATAAAGTAGAGATGATATGGTTCACTTTGCGTTACATGCTCTCTAGCTATTCTCTGAGCCTCCGCCTACTGTCCTCCATCCTGAGATCGGAGGACAGTACTTCTTATGATGAACTTCCAGGCATAAAACTTGATCACATCTTATGTGATGAATCATAATTCTGTCCCTTCTCACTGCATTCACTCCATCTACACTCAGTAACAAGCAGTAGAGCATCACTTACACAGATGGATAAATAAGCAGATTTTGACTAAATGTTTGTCACCAAAGATCGTATCAGAAGTTGGTTTGCCTTTTGTTAAGCAGCCACCAACCATTACAGGGAAAGGGCATAGTGTTACTTCCAACATGCTGAAATCAGCTTGCATCAGTCAATATAGAAAGGGAGACCAAAGGATAAAGAGAAGACGATTGTTATATCTTAAGAATCCTTCTTCTCACTTCAGTGGCACATATGTTAAAATTATTAGAACTCTTACCCATGGGATGGGGGAGATTAATTCACAATATGTTATAGTATAATGTATTAATACAGAATTGCAGTCGCTGAATATTCTTTTTTAAAATTTTCTCCAACATCATGCCAGCAATAGAAAAGAAAAAAAAAATAGAAAGAAATGTCTTGTAATCATTTCCACAACATACTCTTTTACTCAATTGTGAGTACAGGGTTTTATTTTAATTATGGAAGGCTGTAAAAATAGAAGCATGTAAATCTGCTGAGAGCAACAACAAAGGACTGCCACTTTAAAGAAAAGAACCATAAGATGAGTAAAGAGTAGATGTTAACTCTCAGTAGAGGGCAAATTGCTGGCTTTGTGAGCATAAGCAGATAAGACCAAGGTCTTATGACCTATTGTTTCAACATGCCATAGG
Source organism: Myocastor coypus (assembly GCA_004027025.1). Taxonomy (NCBI): domain Eukaryota; kingdom Metazoa; phylum Chordata; class Mammalia; order Rodentia; family Myocastoridae; genus Myocastor; species Myocastor coypus. The sequence continues at coordinate 54,229 of PVJA010000592.1, read as the reverse complement.
CTCAGAAGTTAGTCAGAGTTATATTTATTGTGATCTTCTTTCTCTGTGTACTCATTGGAACAAAATTAAAATTAAAACCACAAAGCTGAAGGTAGATTTGTATTTTCCCTACTCTACTCCATCTGAAGGAATCTAGTAACTTTAGGACTATGTATAGAGAAGATCTAGAAATCTCCATAACAAATATTACAGAAGACCAGCACTTGTATTTTATACCTTATTATGTGTCAGTGTTCACTGCATGGTCTGCCTTCCCCATAACAATATAGTGCTGTATTTCTTTTTCTGAAAGTAGATATGCATCTAGGAATCAGAGATAGTGCATTAGTTGATTACTGAATGGGATGAATAGATTCTTCTCACTCACTCACTCACTCACTCATTTATCTGTTTTGAAGACCAGGTGCTTGTTTGACAGCTCACGTTGGCCACGAAATTTTATGAGAGAAAGAAAAATTGAGCGTGGTAAACATATTTCTCATCTCTTTGTCAGCTATCTTAGTATGTCCAAAGTTCAACATTTATAGTAAGGTATGAGATTTTATAGAATTCAAAGTGAATCTGTGTCTTAGTTACTTCTTACTCATTACTGGGATAAATACCCAATACCCCAAATGAAGGAAGGAAAGGTTTATTTAGTTCACAGTTACTGGAGGTTTCAGTCCGTATTCGGCTGGCTCCAAGGCTGAGAGGCACATGGCAGAGGGCATCAGTACATGGTGGCAGAACAGCAACAATAGCAACAGAGGCAACCGACCAAACAGGGCAGCAGAGCAAGAGCGCTAGTTTCTCTCTGTCTCTCTTCTTAAATTACATCAGGCTCTGTGCCTTAGGCTATCGTCTCAGGCCACATCCATGGTCTCAGCAGTACTCAGACCATAATCCCAACAGTAGTAAAACAAGTAGTCCCAGTGGATCATCATTCAAATCCCAAACTCTAGATGTCCCCGCCCATGATTGCATGAGGCTTTGGGGGGACAACGAGAGATAGAACATAAAAAGATGAAAATAGGTACCAGGAAAATATGTTCTTCCTCTAATACTAAAGCGAGGACAATCTTCAATATAAGTTGTTTCAAAATGGAGAGAAGAATAAAGGTTGATAGTAAAACAAAATACTGTAACAAATGGGAAAATTTTTGAAATTTCAGCTTGAAGGGAGAACACTCAGTATAACTTCACAAAATAGGTAGCCAGTCTTGTTTAATTGAAGATACTGTTACAACAAGATGAAATAACAACCTTCTCCATGATTGACAGTATTGTATTCTTACGCGGTACATGCACCAGAGGCATTTTAATTGAATGCTGAAACATGAAAGCATCCAAGACATCCTGAAAATGATAATAAAACAAGATAGCTAGGCAGCAAAAAACCCTTTCACTACAACCACAGAGTGTATGAGAAAAATAATCTTCACTAAAGAGTAACATGCTATTTGTTTACTTCACCTAGATTTTGCATTTTCCTCAGATCTTCTACATTGTACTACTATATTAAATCTAGCTCGTAAGAAAAAAACATAATAATTTTGCATGACTCACTGTAGCCTTGTTTGAGATTTTTGCCTCCTTGTCATGCGTGCCATTATCTTTGAGGAAGTAACCTTTAAAGAGAAACAGGATTCTTCAAAAATGGTAGTAGCGTGCCTTGAAGACCCTTCACTTTCAATCAACTATTTAATGAATCACTTTCAACTATTAGTATGAAAATATGGCGTATAGCATCCCACATTACCTTCACCAGGAAACATTCCACATACATCCCTTTGCCCCATCACAACCATAATTTAACAAATTAAAGGAGCCTTGCATGTAGACATGACATGTACAAAATTCTGTGGAGGATACAGAGGGAACAGATACTTCTACTTGACAATGGTCTACTGGAGAAAGGAATCATACTTAATATTTTCATAATTCATACTATAGAACTTGAAGAAAGAAAGTTGGACTGCGGCAGGAATTGTGACCTTCATGCCATGGCCCACCCCAGTTGATGTAGGGCATAGTTGTGAGAGATTGGAGAGGCAATGGTTCAGGATAGACAGAAACAATTCACCTAATTTGCTTACAGTGTAAATGAAGTCAAGTGAGATAAAAGGGAGGAAGGGTATAAAACCTACAGAAGCCAAGAGTACCACACTTTGAGAACTTCAAATAGAGTAGTTATTCTTTATTTTGAATTTCAGCAAGGTGGAACTGAAAATCCAAAGGAAGAATGTGATTTAATTACAGTTATACTTAGGATAAAAAAGACTAAATAAGAATTAGGTTGAAGGCATGAAGAGAGGTTGAAACACCACTGTGGTTACTCACAGAAGAATTATCGAACTCCCATACTAGAATATTTCAGAGCTTGACTTCTCCTTCATACCAGTACCTGAGCTTCCTGGATTTTATCACGAATGCATAAACATATTAAAATAAAGCCGTTTTTCCAAAAGCACAGTCAGTAACTGTTCTCTTCTTTAATTTCAGATTTTTCATTATTCATATACAGCTTCATATGTGATTTACAACATACACACGAGGTAAGTTGTTCTCTTTTCTTTTGATAAGCCATTGTGCGCATAAATTGTTGGTACAGACATCAGTTTTGCTCATGTAAAAATATTCACATTTTTTCAAGGGAAGTTTGGGAGTTAAATCCTCCAGAAGTAGAGGACTCCGTTCTGCAGTATGCAGCCTGGGGTATCCAAGGGCAGCAGCTGGTAAGCACAAGTGTTGGCATACGCCAAACATAGCCAATCAAAACTCTCCAGAAAATGTGTACAGAAGTCACTTTTAAAAATGACCATTATATTTCATCTTTGTCTAAGTTCCTTCATAGCTTTCATGTAATATTCTAATGCAATATCTAATGTATTAGATGGAGTCAGTATTATTTTATTAATAATTTTTAAAAATGAGTTTGTGAAGTTCTATATGATTAAGCTACTAGTTAATAATAGATTCTGAGACTGGAGGTGGTGGCATGTGCCTATAGTCCTAGCTCTTGGGATGCTGTAAACATGCAGATCACTATGAGTCGGATCTAGTAGTGAGACCCTGAACATCTTGTAGACTACCCCCCCAAAGAAAAAATCCATTCCAGAAGAGATTCAAGAATACTAGAGCTTAGGCTATTTTGTTTATTATTACTATTGTTGCTATTACTAATATTATTATTACTATTATTATTATTAACCATTATGATTATTATTAGGATGGGTTTTACAGGGTCGCACTGTATAGATCAGGCTCGTAGTGTTTCTCGTGCTTTCAGCCTCCCAAGCTCTAGGATTATAGGCACGCTTCACCACATCCACTCTCAGTCACCATCTCAGTGCACCCTGGGGTCAGCGCCAACACACAGCATGCCAGGGTTAGAAATGTGGCTTCTGTGCTCTGCCTAAGCAGATGCTTTAATCCACTCAGCTATCTGGCTGGTCCAGCTGAGGCTGTTTCTATTATCTTACACTTTATAAATTGTTATTACAAATTTTTACTCGACATCCAAAAACTATATTGTTTATTTTCAAAGCATTATGCAGAACAAAAATTTGAAGACAGTGTTGAAGTGATTTTTCTCAATTATGTCTGAAATTTCAAACTTATACAAAATTATGGATTAAAACGTTTCAACAAAATTCTTCCATGCATCCTATGGCACTGATATAAACTCTTGATTGTGGAAATACTGTACAGAAAATAATATTGCTCACTAATAGGGCATTATTGTGATCAATATATGAAGCATCACCAAACAAACTGCCCTAAGGTTTTCCAAGCCTGTACAACCATGCCAACAGCAATGGAAGTTTCTTTTGCTCTATTGCCTTGCTAACATCTTGACTTTCCAAACTTTGAAATTATCATCCATATGATGGTGTGATGCAAGATAGTATGTAACTGTGGTACCATTGACAATTACTCTTTCCTTCTGCTAGGGAAATTTTAGTTATCATGCTCTCTTATGATCAAAATACCTACTAATGTATTTGTCATTTCTGACTATTCTCTTTTTTTAATTTAAACAGGAGAAAATAAAACAGCTTTAAATCAGGTTAATAGAGTAACAATAATTATTACAACATGTATTGCTATTTTCCTAGTAGTTAGCCAGAGTACAAGATAGAGGCATGAAATCTAATCCAAACAATAGTAATACAAATCTTTTTTTGCAGTGAAGTAAGATAAGCTATCTGTATGACTATCTTAAGCTGTGTGTGTGTCTGTGTGTTTGCATGTGTGTGTATCCTCCTTTTACTTGCCCTATCTTTTTTTCAGTCAGAAATTTCTCTTTTGTTTTGAACAGTTTCTCCTCATTTCACAATATATTCTGCACATTTTTGAACCTAGGTACCCATCAGTTTCTCATGTTAATGAGGCCATATAATATTTACACATATTTGTCTTATTTATGTCACTCATGAATATAGTCTCAAGTTGCATCCATCACCTATAGGAGGTGCAAGTTTATAATTCTTCATGGCTGAATAATACTCCAATATATTTAAACTTTACATCGTTTCTTTTAATCCATTCTTTGGATGATGAGCATTTGAATTGTTTCCAACATCTAGCTATTACAAATTTTGTAGCTACACACATGGATCCACATATATCACTGTGGTATGATGCTTTTAATTATTCCAGGAAGGACTCTCATCCTAGTTTTTAAAGAAATCTCCACATTGATTTCCACAGTGGCTGCACCAGTCCACACTCCCACCAACAGTGGAGAAGGCTTCCTTTTCCCTTACCATTGCTCCTGCATTTGTTATTGGTTGGTTTCTTAGTAATAGCCATTCTCTATGAAAGGGGGCATCAGAAAGTGGAAAGATAATCCCTGCCCAGAGGAAAAACCATCATGGTGAAAATGTTCCTACTCCTGGAGCTGTTACACAGAGTTAATGCAATCCCAAACAAAATACAATTAGCATATCTTACATAACTAGAAAAAAATTTGTAAAATTCATTTGGAAGTAAAAATGACCAAGAATAGCAGAAGAAATTCTGGGCAACAAAGGAAAGTCAGGTGGCATTTTAATTCCTGACTTGAAATTATGCTAGAAAATTGCTATGATAAAAATAGAATTGAGGATCAGTGGAATAGACCAGAAGATGCAGGTGAATCTCCAACCATACTGAACCACTTTATCTTTGATAAAGGAGCCAAATACATTTTCTTAAAGAAAGCGTCTTTAAAAAATTATGCTGGTAAAACTGGCTTTCTACATGTCAAAGTTTAAAACTAGAGTTATACCTGTAACTATGCACTAAAGTCAAATGCATCAAAGATCTAGATATTAAAACAAAAACACTAAATATCCCATGAGAGAAAATAGGCAGAAATCTTGAAGGACTTCAAAACCTAGAATGTAAGGGAAATACTAGAAAAAAACAACAACAACAACTAGGATGGAACCATATTAAAAAGCTTTGACACTACAAAAGAAATCACCAACAGAATGAAAAGATAATCACAAACTGGGAAAAAATTATTGCCAGTTGTCCCTCAGACAAATATAATGCATATAAAGCATTGAATAAAGCATTGAATAAATCAGATCCTTCACATTCAAAGAACCAATCCAAAAATGGGCAGGTGAAGCAGATACACACTTTTTTTCATTTTTTTAATTAAAAAGAGTTTATATGTGCTGAATTCTCATTTGTAACTGCATTTATTTTTATTCAATTTTTGGGTTTACCTCTAACATATTTTATTCCTACAAGTATAGTATGAGGTATTGTCTTACTTTTTACTCATGGCTGGGACAAATATCAGACATTCAAAATGAAGGAAGGATAGGTTTATTTAGCTCACAGTTTGTGGAGGTTTCAGTTCATACGCAAATTCTGTGCTGGCACAGAGCTTCTCCAAAGTGGCATGACTGCGAAGGTCAAGCTCCTCAGAAGACCAGGACTTCTCCAAAAAGTGGGGCAGGGCTGAGCCAGGCAGGAAGCAGCCAGGGCAGTTTGGGGCTTTGGCTGATCTGATCGCACAAAGCCTTCCTTAACTCTTTTACACACTTTTTGTGCTGAGTCACTCTGGGGTGGCCTGTCTGGCTCTGGGCTGGAACCAATCACATCCCAGGGCAGGCCCTCCACATCCTGCAGGATGGGACCCCCACAGCCTGGAACCAGCCAAGTTGATCCAGTCAAGCTTCCTCAAGTTGACACAATGTATCAACTACCACAGTTATATATGTGGCTTTCAGTTCTTATGTTAAAGCTATGCAAAGCCATAGTGATACAGCTTAAAGCATGTGCTTCTAGAACTTTTCAAATGCATTTTTCATACCTGAGTTGTTCTTCTGCCTGATGGTGCTTGCTGTGTGTGGTGTTAAGCTCCTGTCCATTCCTTGGGTTCCCATTTGACCAGCAAGCATCAGGCTGTCTTATTGGCCAGCTCATCTATGGACATCCTCCACCCTCGCACATGCCATACCCTCAGGAGCTGCTCTTGCTTGCTATTTTGTGTCACCTGGTTTATCTCACATGCTTCAAGATACCTGTGTATTCACTGAATAATCATAATTCTGTGACAAGACAAGATCATCTGCTTTAGTTTTTATTTTCACTTGTATGTTGGATATTTTACACTCTTTAATCTTTCCTATAAATGTCAATACTGGCTTGCAGCTCACATACACTTTTGGAAACTTGAATGACATTCCCTGGGACTTCGGTGTACAGTGTGGGAAGTGAACATTTCAGTGACAGTGGATCTTTACACTCATTAGTATATATTTCATATTTCTTGGATTTTTTGAATAGCACAATTACATGTTAAGACTTGCAATCTATCTACACCTTTAATTTAAGTTATTATTTTATATGCACAAATTCTTTTATTTTTAAATCTGTTTATTAGTGGTAATTAAGCAGAAAGGTATTTAGATTACTGTCGATGGTTACACCTGGCTAAGCACAATTATAAGTGCACCTATATTCTTTTATTCTTATATTCTTTTCAATGATTTTTAGTATTACAAGCATCAATAAAAACAATACAGAATTTCAAATCAAGATGGTAGAAATTGATAACAGCAAGGTCAATGAGAAAGCTCAGTGGACTAGGCAGCACCTGCTTAGGCGAGCATTGGACAGGAGTTCCATTCCCTGCACCACACGTCCCACTGGCCCTGTTTCCAGGTGCACTGAGTTGGCCACAGAGACCAGGCATGGTGGGACACACCTGTAATCCTAGCGCTGGCGAGGCTGAAAACAGGAGGGTCACCATGAATCTGCTCTGCATAGTGAGACCCTATACTAAATACATTTAAAAAGAATTCATAATGATTATTTTAAGTTATCTTCAAAGTAGTTGTTAACATTAGCCAATATAGACACGTAAAGTTGATTAAACAATATAAACACTAATTGGTCCTTTCAATGAATATTTTTTGCCTAAAATAATTTTTGTTCATTTTTTTTCTAAATTTTATAATTTGTGTTTCTTTTTTTAATTTAATTTTTTTTTTCTTGTTTCAGAACCTTTGTTTGTTTATTCACTCATTTTTATGGCTGGCTTAGCCTGCCTAGAGGGCAGGGCTGGTGCGGTATGTGGTGCCAGGGATTGAACCGTGGTCCCTGAAGCCGCCCAAAAGCGCTTTAGACCACTGAGCCATCCTGCCAGGCCCTATAATTTGTGTTTCTTAAACTGGCCTATGCTAACATGTAAATAGACATAGATGTTGTAATTTTTTTTTGTTTTTGTGGAAAGATTTTAAATAATATTCAATTATGGTTATAATAATAAATTTTCAATTTTTAAAATGTTTTAGTAAATGATAGGTTTATAAAATTTACCTGAACTTCTAATTTGTGGCATATTTTTACTATATTCCTTTAGTATCTTATAATCTTTATATTTGTTTTCTATTTCTACTTCTAATGTAATTTAAGTGTTATCCATTTTTTTCTTCTCAACTCTTTTTAATGCTTTTGAACTTGATATGCATCACCTGAATACACCAGATTTTAAACTGCTTATCGTTATTAGGGTTTTCTTTTAATTTCAGATATAAGGGGGCACTACAAATTCTTTCCATATTATGCTTACTAGTACATCAAGACATTTCATAGTAACAATATTTTAATATATTTCAATTTGCATTATCTTTCTTCAGATTTATTATTGACTTTTCAATTAATAATAACATGGAAATAGCATTAAAATTAATTTGTAATATTTATAAGCAGATCTATTATAAAAGACTGAAATTGATGACACATTAATGGCTTAGCAGAAATTATAAATCTATGATGAATTTTATTTATTTTTCATGAGAGGGCAGAGCTCCATAAGTACTTATTAAATAAGTCTTAATAATGTTAACAATATTTCTAAGACCCTTGTTTCCTTACTGCTGCTAGTTGAATGTGTAAATTTGTAGCTTTATGTAATTTCCCTTTAGCATTCTGTTACTATTATATTGTATAATTTCAATTGTTCTTGATTAAACAATATTGATACTTTAATCAGAGTACACATTTGCCATATTAACCATACATAAGTGGTTGAATAACTATAACTTTACATTAAAGTAGAAATCTATGCATTCCCTGGTATATAAATTATAGGTAATATTTTACTTTTAGCATGTAGGTATTTAGAGAAATTTTTAGACAATTTGGTTGGTCAAACTTTGTAGAAAGTATCTAGGCACAGCCCAGTGTGCACCCGCTGGCAAGTACAGATCTGAATATCCTTCTTCTGACTCAGAAAAGGAGTGCAAGCAGTACGTCCATGGACAATGGTAAATGGGGTCAAGAAGTGGGAGGTATGATGCTATAAAACCACATACTATACTATGTGTCCCACTCTGCTGCCATGTTAAGCATAGTTGCCCACAGAATCAGGAAAGTCAGGACTCGCAAAATTCTCAAACCCACGAAGCAAAAAAATTTCATTTTATGTTAAGGAGTTCTTCAAAATCTTTAAAAAGTTGGCTTGTTTAATTTGATTCCTTTGTTCTAAACCTCACCTAAGAGAAATATACACTTTGCTGAAAAAAATGGCTTTTCGATATTATTCCCAAAAGCAATATTAGTTATATGAATTTTTCATGCCTTTTAGTTGTTATTTATTTTCTCAGAAATTTATTCAAGAAATTCAGAAAAATAGTTTTAGAAGTCATAGTGTGAGTGATTGAATTTTGGGTCCACTATTTGTTAGTTAATGAATTTGAGACAGTAAATTATGGAATTCTGGTCTTGAATTTTCCGGACATTTAATGTAGCTGCAAGACATAGGACCAAATTTTTTTTTTTCTTTTACCAATTACATTTTTTGATGTTAAAAGCATGTAGATTTAAAATATTTCAAAAAAATACCTAGGCAAAAGTCCTTTTAATTTTATTTTACTATTATTTAAAAACATACCTAAAAAAAACTCTTTGTAAAGAGATTTTTTGTTTGTTTGTTTGTTTGAGACAAGGTCTCACCGTGCAGTTCAGGCTGGGCTTGAGCTCACTTCTTGTAGCCCAGGCTGGTCTTGAACTCACACTGATCCTCTTACATTAGCCTCCTAAGTGCTGGGATTACAGGCATGCACCACAATGCCTGGCTAGGAGAGTCTTAGTATCATATGGGACTTTATTTTACCAGTGGTGTGGAAGACTAAATCTAAATATTTTTAAAGTTTGTAGAGACATTCTCAAATGCTTCAGTGAATTTTAGGAAGAACGAAGTCAGGGTTCTTTTTGTGTACGCAGGCATAAATCCAGAGAAAGGACCTATTTTCACAAGTGACTAATGATCTATTTTATGTGCATATAACAAGTTTGCCAATATGTGAAGCCCATAGCAAATTTAGCAATATGGTTTTATTGAAGATGACTCATTATAGTGCTTTAATTACTTTTGTCTTAGATAGATTAGAGTGTCATGTAGTGCTTGCTAACTAGGGTTAATTACATATTTACTTTTAATTTTCAGTTTCTAGTCTTACTAGCTATAAAATAATGCAGGACAATAGAGGAGGCGGGTGTCGGGGTGCACACAGTTTGTGACAAAGAGCGCTTACATTAGAACTGGGAAGACTGAATAGGATGGTCAGCTACACTCTGTGTGAGGAAGATGATTTGGAAGTAGGAAGAAGAATGTGAAACAATGTAACATGCACTTATTAGAGAGATGGTCAATAAACCATTTTAACCATAAGAAATATTTTATTCAAAAAAAGGTATGAAAACTACTTCTAGAAAGATGTGGAATAAGAAACACCAAAATACTGTCTCTTAAACATAGTCAACAAATATACTCACTGATATAGAATCATCTGGAACTTAAGAATCTATTGAAAGTTTATAAATTCTACATAAATGATGAGACACGCATTTCTAGTTAATTTCAACGATTTCAGCAGGTAACTAAACAGCAGTCATCAGCTATTTGTTCCGAAACCCAGGCTTGAGGAAGGCAGCTTGACATCTGATCTCTAACCATTCCTGCAGCTAGGTGGACAGTTGAAAATGGCTTCAGCAGGCCACATATGGGGGATTTATGTTTCCTTACTGGTTGTCACTTCTCACTGTAGAGATGCAGACACGGCAGCTGTTGTTCCACACCTCCAGCACCACATTGGAAAGCATTTCGCTCAAGCTAATGTGACTCCCAGTATATTTAGAGCAGCCAGTCCCCATTTCCACTTCCAATACTTGGCATTCAAATGCAACTGGCTGTGGAGAAGCATGAAACCTGACAGGCTCTGAGGTTTGTTGCCGAGTCTGCATCTCAGACTGGACACAGCCTTCAATTTATAAACCAATCAATAAAACTACTGGGCAAGAGGACAGTATTATTCTAGAGATAGCAAACTCTAGACACGAACGTCTATAAAAATTCCTCAAGGAATGACAAGATGTTGGAAAATATGACAAACTTAAAACTACAGTATTCCTGATGAAATCTAGATTTCAGATTTGCTAGTAAAAGACTAAATAGTCATTCTTCACAATGGAAAATTCAGTGAAACAAGCAAAAAAAGTGACGCATGAACAACATAGAAACATTATTAAAGCAATACAAAATTTAAGGACACTAAATGAAAGACAGAGTTGAGAGTACTATAAATAAAGTAGTACTTAAGGATGCTTGACAGATTTGAATAAGGATCAAAATAAGTGAATATCAGTTGAACAATTCAAGTCATTCAATTCAGGAAAATTAGTTTTAAAAATCCTGTTTAAAAGTGCACATAGGCTAAGAGAAAAGTAGTGAACCATTATATCACTTCGGGGAGTGTCAGAATAGGAAATACAAAAGATAAGAGAGGTTACTTGAAGAAATAATGAGTAAAACCTATCTAATATTTTTAAAGATCACATAAATGTCAAACTCAACAAAGTCCAAATATGATGTAATCAAACCCATACCAAGGTATAATATAACCAAACTATCAAAAGGTGAAGACAAAAATGGATTTTTTATTGCCAAATAATATATTGATAGCTTAAACTAGACTAATATCTCAGAATAAGAAGTAAAATTGTAAGCTTCAGAGAAAGAGTTATAATTTAGTGGCATAAGTGCTTGCCTGGCAAGCGCAATGTCCTGGATTTGATTCCTGGTACCAAAAGAAGAAAGGAAAAAAGACAAGAAAAGAGAAAAGGAAACTCTTTGAAGAAAATGTAGGGCTATAGCTTCAAGAAATAAAAGAAATTAATAATTTTGCATGAGTGCCTTGAGTATGAAAGAAAATGGAGAAAAAGTGAATAATAAACGTTTTCAAGAAATTTAAAGTATGCATGTTAAAGGACTACCAATAAAATGAAAAAGTAACCCATGATAGAGGAAATATTGCCAAGTCATATATTTCAAAAGAGTTTACCATCCAAATGTAAACAGAGAACTGTTCCAAAGATGGATAGTGAAAGTAGGCACTAACCTTAAGATGTTTTGTTGTTGTTGTTTTGCGGAACCAGGGATTGAACTCAGGCCCATGTGCTTGCCAGGCAAGTGCTTATTCTACTGAGCTGTCTCCCCAGCCTCCCCTAAGATGGTATTTTAATGACTAAAAAAACATAAACATAATTACATGTTGAGGAAATGAATATCTAAGACAAAATATTATCACATTTCTACCATTAGACTGGCCATTATCAGGTTCATCACTAGAGCATTTAGAGTTTTCTGGGCACCTGGTCCAACAGTTTTAGAACTTTGGAGGACTGTGGGTGGCCCATGGGACTCTGGTAAGCTCTTGACACTTGGCTTTCAGTGTGCAGACATGAGCTTGTGTTGGCACTGGTCCACAATTTTGAGAACTTAGGAGGATTCTGGGCATCCAATGGGAACCTGAACCCAGCCCACATGCATGATCTATAATGAAGCCTTCTTTTTACTTATAAGTCACCCTCACTAGCAGTGAGAATATCAAAAGCTGCTATAGAGAAGTGTTATGGATTGTGTCTAGTTGTCACCCCAAAGCCTCATGTAGTCATTGGGTGGGGACTTCTAGAGTTTAAGACTTGATCCATGATCCCTGGGATTATGGGTTTTAGTACTGATGGGATTATGGGTCCAAGTACTTCTGGGATTATGGTTGTAGCCTAAGGCGGAGGCTAAGGTGGAGAGCCTGAATGTAGTATAAAGAGAGACAGACAGGAGCTATTGCTGCTGCTCTACTGCCCTGATTGGCTGCCTCTGCCACCATTTTGCTGCTGTTCTGCCACCATGAACTGCATGCTCTCTGCCCTGCTTCAGTCAGGCTTGGGCCAGCTGAAAATGGACTGAAACCTCCACAAACTGTGAGCTAAATAAACCTTTCCTTCCTTCATCTTGAGGGTCAGGTATTTGTCCCAGCAATGAGCAAAAAGTAACTAAGACAAGAAGTAACATATCACCATAGAAATCCCATCAGAATCACCACAGATTTCTCAACACAAACCATCAAATTAAGAAGAGATTGGAATGAAGTATTTCAGGTGTTGAAAGAAAATATCTCTCGACCAAGGATGCTGCAACTTGCAGAACTATCTATCAAATTCACTGTTGAAATAAGATCTTGCCATGACAAAGAACATCCAAAGGAATTCAGGACAACCAAACCAACACTACTAAGAGTACTGGTAGATATTCTAGAAAGACACAGAAACAACCATAGTTTTGGATAACAAAATGGAATCACCAAAAGAATAACTAACTTAATAAAAGAAGTACAGAACCTATAGTAGGAAGATTATAGGATAAAGATAAGCTGATATATATCAGTTAAAACAATCAATGTAAATGGCCTTAATTCACTGGTGAAAAGGAAGAGACTAGCAGAGTGTATAAAGAAAGAAAATCCTACAATATACTGCATACATTAAAAACATTTAACTTGAGAGCCGGGCGTGGTGGCTCATGCCTGTAATCCCAGCACTTGGGAGGCTGAGGCAGGAGGATTGGTGTGAGTTCGAGACCAGCCTGGGCTACAAAAGTGAGCTCAAGGCCAGCCAGAACTGCATAGTGAGACCCTGTCTCAAAAATACAATAAATAAATAAATAAATTAATTAAAAATAAATAAAAATAAAAACATTTAACTCGAAAGAAAATTCAGAGACTGAAAGTCACAAAAGATAGGAAACAATTCTCCATAAAACAGGAAACCAGAAAAAAATCAGGAGTTGCAATTGTGGTTGCAGACAATGTCAGCTTCAAAATAAAAATTACTCAAAGATATTAAAAAAAAGAACTAAAAATCCTGCATATTTGTTGAGGAAAAACTGCAAGAGGAAGAGAAAATAATTATAAATATGTGCACCCCTACATAAATGTGATCACACCACTATATAAGACAATTTTTTTTTTTTTGTCTTTTTGAGACAGGGTCTCGTTATGCAGTTGAGGCTGGCCTTGAGCTCACTTTTGTAGCCCAGGCTGGTATCAAACTTGCACCGATAATCCTGCCTCAGCCTCCCGAGTGCTGGGATTACAGGTGTGCACCACTATGCCCCGGTGTACATAAGACAAATTTTAACAGATATGAAATGTCAAATGATCAAGGCCAGGCGTGGTGCCCCCTGCTTGCAATCCCAGCACTTGGGAGGTTGAGGTAGGAGGATCAATGTGAGTTTGAGACTAGTCTGGGCTGCAAAACAGAGCTCAAGGCCAGCCTGAGCTGCATAGCGAGACCCTGTCTCAAAAACACACACACAAAAAAGGGGCTGGGGCTGGGGAGATAGCTCAGTAGAATAAGTTCCGGCCTGGCAAACACAAGATCCCCAGTTCCACAAAAAAAAAAAAAGAAAAAAGAAATATCAAATGATCAGTATTAACAATTCACATGCCATTGTCACAGAGACATAGATCAACTAGGAAAAAAATCAGCAAAAAAGTAACAGACATAAACCAAACTTGTGAAGAAATGGAAACTTAATAGAATTTTACAGTGTTTCATCCAGCCACAACAGAATCCACATTCTTCTCAGCCACACATGAAACACTCTCCAAAATAGACCATATATTAGCACACAGGCATGATTAATTAAATACAAAAGAATTGAAATTATTCCATGCATACTACCTGACTACCGTGTAAGAAAAGTAGAATAATAGACAAAGAAAACCACAAAAACACCATAAACACATGAAATTTAAATTACTTCCTAGCCAAGCATGGTGGTGGTACATGCCTGTAATCCCAGAATTTGGGAGACTGAAGCAGGAGTGTCGGTGCAAGTTCAAGACCAGCCTGGACTACAAAAGTGAGTTCAAGGCCAGCCTGAACTGTGTAGCGAGACCCCGTCTCTACATAAATAAATTCCGAAACAATCATTGTGTCACAGATGAAATTAAAGGAGAAATTAAAAAAATATTTAAAATCAAACAAAAATTCAAATATAACCAAAATCTGTGGGATACAATATACTAATACATATAATGGTAAATTTGCATATTAGGAAAATAAAACAAGGTGAAATAAATGGTCTAGTGCTGCAGTAGAAGCTCCTAAAAAACTAGGAGCAAATCAAGTACAAAACCCAAAGAAGGAAGGACATTATAAAGAGCAGAGCGAAAGATAATGCAATGGAGATGAAGAAAATAGAAAGAATAAATTGATGAAAGAGATTAACGTTTGAAAGAATAAATATAATTGATAAACCACTAGGCTATCTAATCAACAAAAATGATAAAAAACCCAAAGTCATGTAATAAAGAATAAAAAGGGTAAAATCACTACAGACCCTAGAAAAATTAGATCCCTACTTCTAAAATCTTACTCTTACAGGGAAAACACAGAGAAAATGGACATTTTCTTAGATACATATGAAATGCAAAAGCTGAGTCAAAAAATATACAAATTCACAATAACCCAATTATGAGAAACAAAATTGAAAATGAAATAAAAACCAACAAAGAAAAGCTCAGGCTCTTTCCTCTCAGTTGCCACCATGCCATCCAGACTAAGGAAGACACAGAGGCTTTGGAGCCTTGATCATGGCCATATTGGCAAGCACTGGAAGCACCTTGGAAACCAAGGTAATGCTGGTAGAATGCGTCACCACAGGATCAACTTCAACAAATTTCACCTGGCTTATCTGGGAGGCTGGTATGAGGCATTGTCTCTTAAAGAGATACATCAGCTGCTGTCCGACTGTCAATCTTGATAAATGTGGATGCTGGTCAGTGAGCAGACATGAGGAAATGCTGAATTAAAAATAAGACTGGAGCAGCTCCCATCATTGTCGTTGTGCAATCGGGCTGCTACAAGGTTCTTGGGAAGGAGCAGCTCCCAAAGCAGCCTGTCATCATGAAAGCCAGATTCTTCAGCAGAAGAGCTGAAGTGGAAATTAAGGGTGCTGGGAGGGTGTGTGTCCTGGTAGCTTGAAGCCAGTGGATAGGGACGTCATTAAAGTGCTAACAAAGGTTGGAAAGAAATAAAAGAAAGAAGGAAAGAAAAGAAAGAAAGAAAGAAAGAAAGAAAGAAAGAAAGAAAGAAAGAAAGAAAGAAAGAAAGAAAGAAAATCAAGACATACCCAGGTCCTGATGAATTCATACCTGAATTCTATAAGAAATTTAGAGAAGATTTAATGTCAATATTTATCAGACTCTTCCATGAAATTCAAAAAAAGAAATTCTCCCAAAATCATTTATTTAGGCAAGTATTATTCTGAATCAAAACCAGAGAAAGATGAAACTAAAAAAGAGAAATAATGGCATTTTTTAATGAATGTAGGTGTAAAATTCCTCAATAACACACAAGCAAACAAAATTGAGCAAGTCATCCTACATGTCATACAACTGGGATTCATCCCAGGAATGCAAAGATGGTACAGCCTATGCAGATCCATAAATATAATACATCACAACAAGAAATTCAAGAACAGAAAAAAAAGATTTTCACAATAGATGCAGAAAAAGCTTTTTAAAAATTTTTTTATATGCAGAAAAAGCTTTTAATAAAGTCTAACACTCATTCATTATAAAAACCCTACAGAGAATCAGAATATATATCTATATCTCATATCTAGGATGGCTCCTAGATAAAAAACCATCTAGGAGAAATCAAGTTCCAACATAATACTAAATGTGAAATGCTGGTAGCACTTACTCTAAAATCAGGAATAAGACAAGGATGTCTACTGTTTCCAGTCCTATTCAACTTGTTCTGGAAACATCAGCTGGAGCAATTAGACAAGAGAAATAAAATGAGCAACAGTAGGAAAAGAAGAAGTGAAATTATCATTAGTTTTAGATGACATGATTTTCTACATAGAGGACCACAAAACCTCCACCAAGAGTCTTGTAAATATATTCATGAAATTTAGTAACATAATAAGATATAAAATCAACACCCGGTAACCAGTGGCATTTTTATACACAAAGAAGGAATGCACTGAGACAAATTAGGGAAACCACTCCTTTCACAATAGCATTCAACATGAATGAAATACTTAGAAATTGATCTCACACAGAAGTAAAAAAATTTATGAAATGAAAATTATGCTACTCAGAAAAGAGATTGAAGAGGATGAGACAATGGAAACATATGTCATGTTCCTAGATAGGAAGAAACAACATTGTTAAAATGACCACAAGCTAAAAATTATGCAGATTCAATATAATATAAATTAAATACCATTAATATAATTCCCAGAGCTAGACAGAACTCTCCTCAAATTCATTTGGAGCCAGTAGAAATCGAGAATATCAAAAGCAATCCTGGGGAGCAAAGGAAATGAAGGAAGTATTACACTCGCTGAACTGAGATTATATAAAGCTACTGTGATAGAATCTGAATGGTACTGGCATAGAGACAGATTTTAGGATAAATAGAACAGATTAGAAGATGCAGATAGAACTGAAAACACACTGTGCCACCTTATTTTGACAAAGGGACCAAAGAATTTTAATGGAAGATAAATAGTCTCATTAATAAATTGTGCTGTACAAGTTGGATTTCCACATGCTAAAGGTGAAAATTTGACCCTATCTGTCACCACAGAATAAACCACAGTCACGATGGATCAAATATTTAAATTTTAAAACAGAAACATTCAGTCTTCTGGAGGTAAATGTGAATAGAAATCTTAAAGACATAGAGGTATGAAGAGCATTTATGAACAAAAACAAAGCTACATAGGAAGTACTTCAAAGAATCAACAACTGGGATCTCATCTTTTTTAAAACATTTCTATATTTCAAAGGAAATCTCCAACAGAGTAAAAGAAAAACTCACAATAGGGAAAAACTCATAACCGACTGTGTCTTCAAAAAATACCGTCTTTCTGGAACATACAAAAAAAAATAAATCAGGCCCTCCAAGTTCAAAGACCTAGTTCAAAAATGGGCATGTGAGATAAATATACAATTTTCTGATTTAGAAATACAAATAACAAGTAAATATATGAAAAAATGTTAAACACCATTGGTCGTTCAAGAAATGCAATTTAAAACAACATTGAGATTCCACCGCACCCCAAAAATAATGGCTGTGGAGGAAAAGAAACCTTTCACCAGTGTTGGTGGGAGTGTAAATCTGTATAGCCACTGTGGAAATCATTGTGGAGATTACTAAAAGAGCTAGGATTTGAGGTGTAGTTTAATGCAACGTTTCCCTCCAGGTTATTTTTCAAAACCAAATGAAAACATCATATCACAGCAATATATGTGCACCCATGTTTATAGCAGTGTAGTTTGTCATGGCTAAATCTTGGAAGCAAAACAAATGCTCACCATCTGAGGAATGGTTATAGAAAATATGGTATTTTCACACATTGGAGTATTATTCAATTATAAAACAGGATAAATTTGTGGCTTTTATTGGTAAATGGAGGCAACTAGAGACCAGCATGTGCAAGCATCGTTTTTTTCTCCTGAGAGTAAGAACTTGAAAAAGAAAATAAAATCTGAATGCTATAAGAGATACTGGGAATAGGGAATGAAAGTATTTTAAAGGAAGGAATTACTGAGTTGAGGAGGACAGGAGAGGTAGTGAGGTAAGGAGAGATATCTATGTATGTATGTATGTATGATGTTTTAGGTGACTGTACTGTGGATTTCTATGGGTCTACGGAAAGGAGAAGTTAATGCTTAGTTTTTTTCCTTATCAATTGACCTTTCTTCTTAATATTCTACAAATACATTTCTTCTTTCAAGTTTCATAGCAATATGTGGTAATATGAGCAACTAAGTGTAAGACAACAGTGCACATTGCAACAAATACTGTGAATTCATATTTTTTACTAAGTGAAATTCTGTATCACTTTATTTTTTTTCTTTTGTTTTAATGGTATCTTGATGTATACTTCTATAACCCTATGGAAATCTGTGTGGAGACTCCTTAAAAATATAGGACTGGAAATGTTATTCAATCCAGCTATCCCCCAACTAGGAATTTTCCTGAAAGACCTGAAAACATCATATCATAGTGACATCTGTGCACCTATGTTTACAGCAACATAATTTGTGACCGTCAAGTCTTGGAAACAACCAAATTGCCCATCATCTGAAGAATGGATGAAAAAGATGTGTTTTTTTATAGAATGCAGTATTACTGAGCTCTAAAGAATGATAGACTAGAAGATATATAGGAAGATACATCTTGAAGATATACTCATAAGTGAAATAAACCAGACCTGTATGTGTAAATAATGTATAGTCTTCCTAGTGTGAAAACTAAAAAAAAAGAAATAAAAATGGAAAGGTATAACACAGTTAAATAGAAAGTGAGAATTTAATGATTAAACAATGAAAAGAGACCAAAAAAAAAGTTAGGAAATATGGCAGGGGCAAAACAATACATGTATATATTCAAAATGGCTAAGAAAATTGTCCTAAGAATCTCCATCAGGTTTGAAACTATCCGTTAATTGAAAGAATCTCACCGTGACTGACTGACTATATATGTTGATATCTGTGAACTAAGCAATTACACTGAGAATAGCAATGTGTAACACTAAAACTATGCTTGGAATACCTATCATTCTGGTCTTTTAAATGTGTACTGCTTCTAATGACATATAAATTAGTGCTATACCCTCTTTGAAGTAAGTGTTTGTTAAAACATTAACAAAAGAGAATAAGAGAAAAGGAAAAAATGCCGTAGGATTGGTCTACTACAATTTAGTATATGGTTAGATCACTACATTTCTGTGCAAAAAATGTGTAATTTTTTTTCACGTTGTATAAGTGTTAGATTATCAATGATTGTTGGAAATTTCCTGTTTTATGTTATGTCTAAGACATTTGCTGCCCAGAAAGACAGTGAAGTTAAGCTCAAGTTATAGGGTAATAATGTCATTAAGTTTCTCTTCTGGTTGGTTAACAAGTTTGCAGAGCTAAAACTTAAGAAAAAAAGGCGACCTACAAGTATAGCCAATATTTTGACCCTAGCCCTTCAAGGTCAGTGAGTCCTCAGGACATACAAGAACCTGTACTGTAACATCCTGTAATTCAGTAGTGGCCCAAATTTTCTATTCAAGGACATTATGGGGCAACAGAAGGAAGTGATCAATTAAGAATAGTGTGCTTAAGGAGAATCACCTAGAGAGAAAACATTCACTCAGGCTTTCACAAAGAGCAAATTGGTCAAGCAATGGCCATGATTCATCCAGATGGTTGACACTGACCAGAGATCCATAAACTGCTGTACATGGTTCCAGTGTAAATCCTGAGGGTATTTGATTATCCTTGTCATATACGAGAGTTACATTTTTTTGGTTACATATGTCTTGCTTTATCTTGGTCTTAACTGTCCAGCAAAAAAGTCTAACCATGGGGTACAAAAAGTAAAGCCATATTAATATGCTGAGCTATAAAGGCTCAAGGCAGCAACTTCTGACATGGTCAGTTCTGTTGATAAACAGCTACTATTGTGAACTGTCAGACTATGTTGGGTTATTTTAATGAATTCATGCCCCTACAATATTTGAGTGAAAATGGAACACCCAGTTCTAACAAAACAAAACAAACAAGGGGGATATAAATGTAAGACCATTTTGTATTAAAAAGAAAAAATGAAATAGATATACATCTACTTTCTTTTAGTTCAATGAGAAGAAAGATTTGTACTAATTTTGCTTAGCAAGATATCATGTCTGCATCTCATACTCTGAATGACTACTACAAAGACAACATTATGCAATGTATTAATTATTATAACTGTCCTACTAACCTATTTTGTGGCTGTCTCAGCCCTACTGCTTTCTCATTAAAGAAAATAAAAATATTATTTTGTACTCTTTAAAAAAAGGACATAGAGCCAGGTGTGGTGGCTCACACCTGTAATCCCAGCACTTGGGAGGCTGAGGCAGGAGGATCAGTGCAAGTTCAAGACCAGCCTGGACTACAAAAGTTAGCTCAAGGCCAGCCTCAACTACATAGTGAGACCCTGTCTCAAAAAGACAAAAAATAAAATAAAATAAAATAAAGTAAAATAAAAAAGGACATAGATATACATATGTCCCTACCAAAATACTTGAAAATAACAACGTAACAATAGCTGGTTGTGAATAATTGGAATATTTGTACACTAGTGGTCATAACATAAAACAATACAATGTTGACATAATATTATGGAAAACAGTATGGTAGGTCCTCATATAAATGGATTTAGTATAATGCAGTAATTCCAATTCTGGCAGTTTGTTAAAATAGTTGAAATCTGGGTTTTAAAGGAATGTGAACATTCTTGTGTGGCTTGGAAGAATGTTAGAATAACCAATATGTGTAATCACCTAAATATCCTTGGAGAGGTTGATAGGAAGCCCATGTGCCATATATGTGACGCAGACTACTGTGGAGCACTCACAAGATTGTGTGGATCCACTGCCATTTCAGTTAGACAACAAAATGAACATACTTAATCGTGCTACAGTGTATACTGAAGATGCTCAATTTAGATTAAGTCTTTTACACTTTTTAAAGATGGTGAACAAGACATAGGTCAGCATGCCCATTACCTGAGAGTATTTGTTTACTTTTTTTAAAATAAGAAGTGATAAATCCTAAAATATGAAAAAAAATGCATTTAGTTGCAAAGGCTTCTATTTTAAGACAGGGTGTGATACTCTCTAAAAGAAAGAAATTGTCTCAATAGTGGGGAAAACTACAAAGATAGGTTAGAAATACTGCTGAATCATAAGGTAATAACTGACTTTAGGTGCATGCAGTACACACAAACACACGTGTGTGACACGTGTGCAGTTAAAATATCTCAGACCACAAATGATAAGGTTTAAATTATTCTGGTATATATTTCTGTCCACATGTTGCATACTTAAATGTGTCAGGAAATATATTCTTATATAAGTAGAGTGATACAGCTATATGTATGGAGGGGAAAGAAAAGTGTGCAATTATAATATGCAATTTAAAGGAAAATTAATTTGCATTGCTATTAAAAAATCACCCTCCCTTCGGGTAAGCACCCCCACTCCTATCTTAGTGTCTAATAATGAAGTGGCATATTTGCAATTTTTCTACCTAAATTGATTCTAGTCAAGCGCTATATCACAGAGCTGTAGCCTGAGCCTCTTGTAAGTTAAAAATAAATGTAAAACATAAAAAAATAAATTTTACTCTTCAATAAAAGTGTAATTTACAGTATTTCCTTTCATTTCAGAGATGCATATGTTGATATAAAGAGAAAGCAGAGCAACTCAAATAGCGCTGGCTATAGTTGTGTTGCTTTTCATGTTGCTTGCACTGAGTTTATTAGAAGTCGTTCAACAAGTGTGTGTGGAGTTTGAGCTATCAGTTCTCTGAAGGCCAAAGCTCAGACTCCATAATTTTCCTAGCATGTGTTATGTGTATAATGAACTGAGGAAGTAGCAGCCATAAATTTTCACTGAAAAAAGCAAAGGAGACTTTTGCTAAAGGAAGGTTGTTGAAGCCTTCGCCAGCAGGAGTGAGAGATGGAATACATTGCTGATGATGTTGTCTAGGAAGTCCAGCTCTGCACAGTGAGGAGAAATTCAGCTGACTTATATAAGTAAATTAATGCAATAAAAGGAAGAAAAAAATAAAGGAAAGGAAAGAGATAACCCTCAGGCCTCTCTACGTGATTTTAAAGAATACTTTTCATATACATTTCTGTGAGGTTTTATTTAAGAATTTAGAAAAGCAAAGTTTTATCTGCCACTCTTTGGGGTTAAAACAGTGTTTAATCTACGTACAAGTGTTTTAGTAGCTTTATCTGGTTTGAACTACAAATTTTCACATGGGCTCTAACTATTAAGAGTACATTACTTATTAAGGACATAGGAAGGGTAATTTCTGCATTTCAGGAGCTCATACACTAAAGACAAGGGTTCTGAGGCTTGGGAATGGTTGAATGAGAGGATCTTGACTTGAACTTCATCTTTTGAAGGAAAAACTCAGTGTAAAATATGGTGAACCTCATGAAAGAACTTAATTTTGCACTTAGATGCCAAATTTTATTCTGTCTAGACTATCGCGAGATTCTGAATTATGAAAGAAAACAATAAACTTACGGAGAATCAGTCTTTTATTATTTGGTTACTTTTTAAGCAGACTTTCAAAATTAGATATTGTTTCCAAATGTAAGAATATGTACCACAATATTTTCCTTTTTAATCACAAATGTAATTGTCTATGTTTCCTCTTGTCTCATGCTGCCCTCCACCTGGAAATTAGTTAGTAAAGTGTAGAATAAAAACTATATAAATTTCGTCATTTGTAAACTTTGACTTAAAAATGAGGTCATGTATGATCTCCACACTCAGCACTTTTGCACTAAGCAAAGTACTTGAATAGAATCACATTGTGGATAAAAATCTGTAAAGGGGGCCACAGAGATATCACAGCAGTGTAACGCCTGACTAAGCTCAATCCCCAGTACCGCATGCCATGCTGGCCCTGCCAGGGGGCACCGAGCTGGCCACAGAGATGGTGCACGGTGGCACATGCCTGTAATCCCAGCACTGGGGAAGCTGAAACAAAAGGATCAACATGAGTCCAAGCTGCATAGTAAGACCCTGTACCAAATACATAAAATTAAAAATAAAAATCTGTAAAGTTTCTTAACAGTAGAATCTTCCCGTTTCACTGAAAGTTTTGCATATCTGTTGTCCTGAAGATTAAGTGAACACATTAACATACAGTTAAGTTGGCTACAATCATGAGCCTAAACAAAAACTTAAGTAAAATAATATTATAATGTTTTTGTAACATGTAGACCACTTTATCCAAGTCCCAGAATAAAAAGATCTCAACTGGGGAGTGTTGTTTTTTTGTGATCCGATGCTGAAAGAAAGGATGAGAAGATCCGATGAATGTAGCTTCAGAGGTCTAACTGAGATCTGTCTCTCTAGAAGAAAGCCTAAAACTCCAGAAGCATCTTCTTTTGATTTAGGTCATACAATTGGAGGATTACAAGGAGGAGAGGAGATAATCACCAACATTTCAAGTAAGGGCGGAGCCATCAATCAGGATAAACTGTTACTGCCTTTTTAAATTCTAGTTTTCTGAAATACCTAAGTAACAGATTACAATCCTCCATAAGCATTGCATATTGTTCTTTGCTTCTTTAAGATGCTAATTTCCTATCTCTACAGGAGAGTTCAGTGTTTTAATGATCTGCAATATTTTGCTTAATGGCAAGCAGAGAACTCCTTGAAGGCAATTGTAGTCTGTGTTGATGTCAGGATTCTTCATGTGAGAACTACTGAAGACATTTTGATGACACAGGACCTCTCCCTGGTTGTTCCCATTAAGAACAAGTAAAATGATAATGAAAATAAATTTTTGGCTGTCGAGATGGCTCAGCAGTCTAAGTGCCTGCCTGGCAAGCACAAAGACTGAAGTTCAATCCCCCATACCTCCTGTGCCATGCTGAGCACAGAAACTGTGTGTGGTGGTACACACCTATAATTACAGTACTGCAGAAGCTGAAACTGGAATATCAGTATGAGTTTGAGCTGCATAGTGGGACCCTGTTGTACCAAATAAATAAATAAATAAATAAATAAATAAATAGATTTAAAAAGGAAAGAAATTGCATCTTCAAAGATATAGTTAGTGTAAAAACATCCTAAATCATAATCTCTACAGAAATGGATCAAAATTCTCAAGGCTAGGAATGTAATAAATCCAACCATGCTTATATTAAAAAATCTACAGAAATAAGAAAATTGACAATCTTAACTATAATTTCAACAGTTTTTACATTAACTGATACAACATCTTGAAAGAATAGTAACTGTAAAAAATTTGATCTGCATATGTAAATTGATATATTTGACATTTGTACATACCTATACCCAACAAATGCAGACAAGATGGTATTATTTAACATGTATTTTATGGGTCATACAACAGCTGTGAATACAAAAAAAAAATGAAATCATGCAGAATATATCCTACAAAGGAATTAAATTAACATTTTAAATGTGAATTTTATTCACACATTTTTATTGGGCTAAACATATAACCTAAAGCAAATATTAAATTACTTAGAAATTCTAATTTAGAATTCATTAGATATATTGTCCTATGACAAAATATATGAGAAACTTTCATTGAAAGGTTATTTCTAATTTTAAAGGAACAGAAGAAAGTTTTGAGAAAGACAAGTAATCTATCACTATGACCCTGTTAAATAAAATTATGCTATATAAAACAATGAAAGTACAAAGAAAGTCTTGACATTATCAGTCATTCCTGTGTACACATATGCTGTCATATCCAGTAGTAAGTGAAAAATCCATGCCATCAGGAAATGTGCTGTCATTTTTAGAATAAGGAAACTAATCTCCGTAAAACAAGAACAGATGTTCTTTACATCAAAGCCTTAAAAGAAAGTCAGTTGTTTTTAATACTGCCTAACAAAACTATGGATCTCACAAAACTCTAAAATAGAGGAAATATTATTTTAGTTTTACAGGTTTGTCAACTTGCTCTTTCATATCTAGTGGGAAACTTCTTTATTCAATGTTTTTTTTTTTTTTCTTTATTCGATGTTAGTCAAAATCTTTTTATTGGAAACTGTTCTGAAAAGTTTATTCTTAGGACAAAATGTATCAAATTCTTGGTGAAAAATTTTTTTATATTGAATTCCTTATTAAGAGCTAAATGTATAATTAAAAGAGTGATAATAATTTAAATCTGAGGACAAGTCAGTAACAGTGCTCAATTTAAATTACACAGGGTTTTACTTTTACTTCAAATGTGAAATACAATTATACATATGAAATATTAACAATATAATAAACAGTTTTAGGATTAAAGAATACATATAATAAAAAGTGGTTGACTAGATTAGAATTAGTATAGAAATGACTGAGAGTAGTCATGGACATATCTATCAATATACATTATTAAATCTAAAAAGATATTGAGAGAATTACAAGGGAAAACTACAAGATGCAGAAGGGGACTTAGTTAGAAAAAGAAATACATAAAAACAAAGCCAGTGATGGGGATATAGCTCAACTACCTAAGCGTCTGCCCAGGAAATGCAAGGATTTGATCCCTGGTATCATGTGCCAGGCTGGAACCACCTCCACACGCACTGAACAAGGCCATGGAGGCCTGCCTGGAAGCCCAGCCCTAGTGAGGCTGCAAACAGGAGGATTCCTATGAGTCTGATCTAGTAGTGAGACTCTGAACACCCAGTAGATCCTTCCCTGAAAGAAAAAAGGAAATAGAGGCAAAGATAGAGATAGAGATAGAGAGAGAGAGAGAGAGAGAGAGAGAGAGAGAGAGACAGAGATAGAGATGAGATAGAGACAGAGACAGACAGAGACAGAGACAGACAGATACAGGAGAGACAGAGAGAGACAGAGAAAGAAAAATGAAACAAGTAAAATGGTGAAAGATTATAATCCCTCTGCTGAGAAGGATGATAAGTGAATTTCAGACAAAACTGAGCTACAAAGTAAGAAACTCTCCACTAAAAACGTAAAACAAAAGGTTTGTTATATGGTAAGCTGAATTGTAATAAAGGAAAGAAAGAAGAAGGACACATATTTAAAAAAATGACAGCCTAGGCAATTTAGTAAAAGATAAAACATACATACTAAAGATGCAAAATAATTTCCAAAAAAAACAATGCACAAAGATGCACTCATAATATTTGAATACTAGGCAATGTGGAAAAATTCAAAGGGAAAACAATTAGAAAGCTCAGAGTTCTTAGTAGAAATCATATGATATCAAAGTGAAAAAAATACACATTCTGATTTTTGACTGAAGAAAATCTAAGAATCAATGGTATATACATTGCATTGTAACATTTTCAGTGTTACTACATTTCTGAATATTCAGGTGTTCTCACATATCAATAACACATAAAATAATATTAGACAAACTCAGACATTCAAAGATGAAGAACATTTAAAATAATATTTGTGAGTAAATATAAAATTAATTTATTCATGATATTTATATAAAATATTAATGTTAAAAGAAGTAATAATCACATGGATTATGGAGCTTGTAAAGTTCTATGAAGAAATGTAAAAAAGACCATTTTCAAGAATGTTTGGGGGTTTGTAATTTTTCCATAGTTTATATGAATTTACCTTCCTAAAGTATAATTTATTCATAAAAGGTACTTCAGCTCCTTACTGACTGACCAAAAATGAGGTTTTCTGGAAAATAATTTTGAGATTTAAGGATATGTGATAAGGACCTATCATAGCTTAGTTTCATTAAATAACAATATAAAAAATTATGTCATCAGCAATAAAATTCATCTTATCCCTGATATCCTGAAAAGTTGTAACAGTTCATTATGAAAGTGCCTGATACATTGTAATGTTTTGCTATATATTTCTGTGAATTTTTGAAGTTTTTGTTGCTTGTCCTTATTTGTAAATTTCAGATATACTCTCTTCATAGCTAATCCAGTTTTCATCATGCAGTTAATGAAATATTTATTAACTAATTCAATGTTCCTAATAGTGTGTGTTATTCATAAAGTTCATAACCTTTAAGAATTTACTTAATATAATTTAGTTTTCTGTCTAAGGAAAATAAGACAGGTGCTTTAAAGAATATGACCTTTGTTTCTAGAAAATATGATGTGTCAGTCAGTCCGGAGTATTCCACTGCACTAAATGAAAGAAATGCTCAGGTTTTTAAATGTAGAGGCTGAAAGTAGTGAGTATGTTTTATGCTGAGCTGTAAAAGGCTTAAACCAACAGCTTCCAGCATTGCCAGTTTTACTGGTAACCCACTGTGATTATCAAACATTGGATTATGTATACAATTATTTTCTCTTACTTCATTGAGAAGAAATTTGGTTGTACCAATAATGATTTGAAAATTATAACACCTACACCCTGGGTTCTGTATAGCTAATAGGACAACAATATGCATCTTATGAAATATTGAAATGTACTACTAACGTGTTTTGTCTTTTTGAGACAGGGTCTTGCTATGCAGATGAGGCTGACCTTGAGCTCACTTTTGTAGCCCAGTCTGGTCTTGAACTCGCACCAATCCTCCTGCCTCAGCCTCCCGAGTGATGGGATTACAGGCGTGAGCCACCACACCCGGCTCTACTAACTGTTTTGAAACTGTCACATTGTTAAATATTGTTATTTCTTATTAAAATTAATTAAAAATAAAAAAGGAAGTGATGAGTAAAGAAATAGACAAGGCTGTGAAAAATTTGCGCTAATAATACCTGAGAGACTGCATGTTTAGGGTTAGTGTTAGGAAAGGCGATAGTTTTTGGAGCCATGCTTTCTTGATTTGGGGCTTAAAGATTGGGTCCATAGTCTTGGGAAAACATAAAGCTCTCTGCCAAGACTGTATGAAAATATTTCCTATCTAAAATGTTAAGAGACGTGAAGCATAAGTTACAAAAGAATAAAAATAGGTTGGTTGGCATCACATGCTATGATGGTTATGATTCTTACATATCCTAAAATGCATTCAGGATGAATCTCATAAGTGTGCAGGATGGATTTATTGGAGTGGAGAATGACTGTCGAGGAAAGAACCCAGAGTGAAGATTCTCTTAATCCTGATTTGAATGTTGACCCTTCATAAGTGTACTTATGAAAAGTTACATAGTTTGTAATTATATTCATAAAAGTTATATTTTGTACATTTTTGACTAAAACATAGATCTGTTATTATTGCTGAAGTTTAATGATATAAAGATAACTTACATCTTTTAGAATTGCTAATGTAACTTGAAAGCTGTGCAAATAGTATTTAAGGTTTCAAATATTCATGATTTCTCTAGAATTTTTAACCTACCAGATATTCTGATATTTAAATCATAATCTAGTAATGTTTTTAAGCCATGTCATAGAATATCATGACCCTTAAAGATTAACAAAGAGGGGACCAGTGGGATAGCTCAGAGTCCTCAGAGGCACAAGTGCTTGCCTGGTAAATGCAAGGTCCTGAGTTTGATCCCTGGTCCCTGGTTCTGAAAAAAAAAAAAAAAAAAAAAAAAAAAAAAAAAAAAAAAAAAAAAAAAAAAAAAAAAAAAAAAAAAAAAAAAAAAAAAAAAAAAAAAAAAAAAAAAAAAAAAAAAAAAAAAAAAAAAAAAAAAAAAAAAAAAAAAAAAAAAA
>PVJA010000592.1:0-25148 GCA_004027025.1 Myocastor coypus | reverse complement strand
ATTTTTTTTAAAAACCAATAAAACCAATGTTTCTTACTTGTTTTACCAAAGGTGAACAAACATTTTTCTATAAAACACTAGTAGTTCTTTAAATTTTCAGGATTAAGGAATGAAATCAAAAATTTTTCCAGGTGTTTATATCCTAAGACCAGAAAGCAAGTTGCCCCCCCCAAAAAAGTTTTGAAGTCTTTTACAAAAAAAGGAATCAAATACAATACTTCATATTATAAATCTACACATAAGGAAAATGAAATTATGTTTTTATTTTTATTAGTTTATGTTGATAGTATATAATGTCATATTTGTGTTGGTACATGCACACAACACATGTTGCATATTCTTCTATACCATTTTCTTCACGTTCCTTTAATTGCAAGTAAGTTTTCCCTGTGGGCAAATATATTGTCAATTCTGGTCTGTGTACACCACAGATTATGAACATGCAAAAAAATTGTAGTTTGACTGTGCACCACTGCCTGTTGAATGATGTGCTAGACTATGAAATATGGTGAGCAGGGATATAGGCAGGAGAAGAAGGCAATGCCTCTTAGAACCAGTGTCTTAATAAATCATTTGCCTATAGTAAAAACCACAAGAATAGTGACTTTTATCAACACAGAACTTAGAAGAGAAGGATCTTTATGATGGAGTGAATAGGCTTTGATCTGAAAACACAGGCCAGAGCCTTGAGCATATTGCAGCATAAGATGGTAAGCAGTAGTCAGGCAGGGGAGGGGTGTTAGAAAACATTGTGCTTAAGGGAGAGACAAGTATAGTAGTGATGGAGAAGGGACACACACAGGGAGGATTGCAAGCTGGAGGAGGAAGGGTGGTTATAGAGTGCCACTACAACATTACACAGTGAGAGAAGATAGGAGGTTGAGTTGGTAGTGGGCCACGAAGTACTATGATTTAGTACATAGTAGGCATCATTGTCTAACATAGATTTGTAGTGGTAATAAAACTGCTAATCTTAGGGTGACTGAATCCCACTCGGGTAAGTAACGTGAAACTAGCTTGATAGCTTGTGTGGGAATCAGTACATCTATTGGCAAGAAGCCTTCATTACTGCAATGATAAGATCCACCAAGGCCCCACGTTCTTCTGTGTTAGATGTTGTAATTTCTGTCATCCTAAATGAATGTCCTAAAACTGTTTCAAGAATAAAAATGTATCAGGAATAAGGCCTAGAAAAAAGTGAGTAGACCACAAAGATGGCATGACTGGATCAGTACCCTTGCATGTTAAGTTAGTTTCTTATAAAATGGAATGTTTAATCCTCTTTGATATCTCAATAATATTTTACAGTCCAGTGTCTACCATGAAACAGTGCAGGAAGAAGTCCGTTGTCATATGCCAGTCCCTTGGCCTTAGCATTCTTAACCTTTAGCACATTTTTATTACTTACACATTACTTCATTAATGGCATTCTGTACAGCAACATGAACTAGACTAGGGAACAGAATAAAGGTAGGGCAAGATATTATATATTGCTTGAATTGTGTGTTGAATGATTACATACGGTAGATTTACATCATGTGGAGAGTGGTGGAGAACCTATGGCAAGCAGGCTACTCATATCACTGAAAGTTCTGGAAGGCTCACTACCAATGGTAGTAGCCTAAATGACTCAACGTGAGTGATTTAGCATTTTGGTGTATTTTCTGAACTCTCACTCTTTTCTTATTTTTACTTCACTTTTTTTTTCTTCATACTTTTTATTTTATTTTATTTTATTTTAAAGAGTAAAGACAGAAGCAAAAAGAAATAGGCAAGCAAGCTGGTGGCACATGCTTGCAATTCTTGCACTTGGGAAACTGAGGCAGGAGGATCAGTGCGAGTTCGAGACCAGCCTGGGCTACAAAAGTGAGCTCAAGGCCAGCCTGAACTGAATAGCGAGACCCTGTCTCCAAAAAGAAAAAAAAAAAAGATTGACAAGAGGGAGAAACAGGGTAGAATATACAGGAATGCATGCTACAGATTTTCAAAACAGAAATGGCTAATTAACAATGGTTGCTATATTGTCTATTTTTTATTATCAAATCTGTTATTCAGAATAACAGAAAAATAGAATAACAGATAGAGTTGTGCAAGTTAGGGGAAATAATTGAATGTTGGTGCTTACTTTGAAGAAATCATTTTTGTTTATTTGTTTTAATGTATCCTAAAGAGAGTATAATGATTGGTAAGACATTAGAAATGGCATGCACTTAGAAGACCAAGATGACAAGAATTCAACCATGGGTTTTCTATTACACATGGCTGCCCTCAATGAAGTTGTTCAGATAGCCGATATCAGCATACAGAGTTAGGCCGGGTGGGACTTCTAACCATTACCTTCTATTTAAAACAAAAATCTGATGGAAATTGTGAGTGCAATCATCTTAACCTTAAAAAATAAAAAAGCATGGTGGCACTCGCCTGTAATCCCAGCAGTTGGGAGGCTGAGGCAGGAGGATTGGTGTGAGTTTGAGACCAGCCTGGGCTACAAAAGTGAGCTCAAGGCCAACCTGAGCTGCATAGCAAGACTCTGTCTCAAAAAGAAAAACAAAACAAAACAAAATAAATTAAAATGAAAAGAAAAGAAACCTGAAAGTGGAAGAGATCTAGTAAAATGTAAAGAAACTGAACTTAAGGATTAAACAGTAAAGATAAAAGGAGAAAAGATAGAAAATAAAGGATGCAAGAAAAATGTGCAAATGTCTGTACAGTTGCAGAGAATAAAAATAGTAAAAATAAAATTAGTTCACTAAAAAATGTAGAAATTCAATGTTTATTGTATTGCATATTGTCTTCAAAACAGTTATTTAGGATACCAGACACAAAAGTGAATTTGTTAAAAAGCATAAAAATTAAAAGAGAGAAAAGAAAGAAAAAAGCATTGACTATTGTAGACCAGCAGAAATCAGCAGTCCAGTTATCCAAGCCACTGTGTGCATACACATATCCCTTTGGAGCAGTAGTTCCTGGCATGCTGTCAACTCTTTCAAACTTTTGGACACAGGAATGTTCATATACTGATCATATCCACTTCAGTGTTCCCTTGTTCACTTGCTCCTCAATCTTATTAATTCCCTCCAAAGATCATAATGTGAAGTCATGAGCAGAGCCTTTCTATAAAGTCAGCGTGCCAGCTGGGTGGGCATATGCTTTTATATTTGGATTAGCCACTGTTCTGTCTTTTGTAGCACTACAGTTCTATAGCCATCATCTTTAGGGAGAAGAATCAGCCCCCATAGAAGACTAATGTGAAAAGCAGGCATTCTGAGAACATCATTTCTTTGCTGTACATGCTAGGTATTTTCTTCCTGGTGAGATACTATAACAGACACCCACAACTTCAAAAAGGAAAGTTTGGTTTCCAGGTCAGAGTCGTAGAGATTTCAGTCCACATTCTGGGTATAGCAGGTGGGAAGCAGAGGGAGAAATCTAGTGGGGACAGATAGAAATGGTCATACACTATTCTGGGCCACATGCCTAGTGACACCGCCTCAGACCATGTTTTATTTTCCAACATCATGTTACGTTTAAACCGATCTGTGGACTAATCCCCAGATGAATAGCATGGCTCTATTGCCCTATCATCTCCCCCAAACTCCACTTCTAAGTACATCATGCTTTGGAGGAGAATAGACCATAAAACTGTATTGCTATTTGTAACATCAGGCAAGTCATATCAGAAAGCTTTCATCCTGCTTCCTCTCTAGTTCCTTTTCCTTTCAAATAATTTCTATTTCACAATATCTGTTATACATTTTTTGTTCTTATGTATGCTTTCAGGTTTTCACACCAGTGAGACAATATGTTATGTACCTATTTGTCCAATTTGCTTGACTTAAGGTTATGATCACAATGCCATCAACCTAGTACTAAATATCTCAAGTTTATCCTTTTTTAAGGCTGAGTAGGTCTTGTTACATAAAATACAAATATCTTTTATCCATTCCTCAGTTGATGGGCATTTGGATTGTTTCCAAGATTTAGCTATTGCAAATTGTGCCACTATACACATGGATGTGCATATATCCCTATGGTATAATACATTTCATTCATTTGGTAAAATAGCAAGAAAGACAATAGTTTGCTCAAATGGGATCTCTAGTGCTAGATTTTTTGAAGCATCTCCACACTGATTTCCACAGTGTTTGCTTGAGTCCACATTTCCATCAACAATGGGAAAGAGTTCCTTTATTCTGTATTCCTACCAGCATTGTTATTGGTTGATTTCTTCATGATAGACATTCTCACTGCAAAGAGATAGAATCTCACTATTGTTTTAATTTGCATGACTTCAACGTTGAACATTTTTTTCATGTACTTATTTGTTATTTATTTATTTATTAGTTTATTTATTTATTTTGTAGTACTGGGGTTGAACTTTGGACCTTGAGCTTGTCAGGCAAACTCTTATTCTACTGAGCTGTCTCCTTGGCATGCCATTTTTATTTGTTCCTCTAAAAACTATGTATTCATCTCAAATGCCCAGTTTTAGATTGAGTCTTTAAATTCAGGAGTCTGAAACAGTTTTAAAGCAGGTTAGTAGGACAGTTACAATAATTAACACATTCCATATTGTTATCTTCATAGTAGTTATTCAGAGGACAAAATGCAGACATGATATCTTGTCTAAACAATATTAGTACAGATCTTTCTTCTCATGTAGCTGTATATCTACATAACTATTTTGTACACATCTATGTATTTTTCACTACAAAATGGTCCTTCAAAGCCAGGCGTGGTGGCGCATGCCTGTAATCTCAGCACTTGGGAGGCTGAGGCAGGAGGATCGGTGAGAGTTTGAGACCAGCCTGAGCTACCAAAATGAGATCACGGCCAGCCTGAACTGCATAAGGAGACCCTGTCTCAAAAAATAAATGGTCCTTCATTATATCACCCTTTTTGGTTTTGTCTTTTTTCAGAGGTGGGTGTTGCACTGTTATTAGAGGAGCTATTTTTGCAGAAGTCTTTAAAGGACTGTTTCATACCTGATGCCAGTTCAAATATTATACCTATTTTTTCATTAAAATGAATACAAAAATAAAATAAAATGTTTAAGCTACAAAAACAGAACTAGTTTTGGATGAGCACCTATTGTACGCTACTTATCATTTCCATTTAAAACATGAAGAAAGTGAGACCCAGAGAATTAAGTAACTTGCTTACTCTCATGTAGTTCAAAGATAGAATAAAACAAATTTTAATTTAAAAAATAAATACATATATTTGGCAGTCTGATTAATTTTAATTCTTTGCATCTTCTAGACATTAGGCATTTGTCTAAGGAACACCTGACCAAAAATTTTCTCACCTGTTGGATGTCTTTTCAATCTGTGGGTAATTTCTTTCATTGCTTACATTCTTTTTAATAAAATGTGATGCTGGTTGTTGATTCATTGTAGTATTTCTGATGATGTCAGGGGCTTGTTCATGCAATTTTTGCCTAAATCTACACTTTTAAGTGTTCTTCCTATGTTATCTCCAAGCCAGTTCACTGCTTCTGTTTTAATATGGACCTACTTGCTTTCCAACAAACATCTCTTTGCTTTGTCATTGTTCCTCCTTGTCTTCCAGTTCTGTACACTGTGCTTTCAATATGGAATCTTGAAGCTCTACTACATACTGTACTTACTCTCATTGTACTTTCTACTTAAGATACAGCTTTATTCACTCTCTTTGCAGAGTAGACTGCTGGAACCTGTAGCACCAGCTATGACATCACCTCTCATCTGAAGTCCTTTCTGCACTTCCCAAATTCACCTATAGTCAAACAGTCTTGTGTTTGTCACTGAGTTTCCAGTGTTATGTTGAGCTTTACTCTACTGCAAATGCAGTGTATTTTATAAATTTATTAACTCTTTCCTGCTGTTCTTGCTTTAAACTGATTTTTCTCAATGACAGGGCTATGTCTTGGTGATTATTGTCTCACAGGTGAGGTCCACATTAGGAGCGCAGGGAAACTGTTAATGAATGTTGGAATTCTATAGTCATCACATCTCCAAGTATTCCAACACAGAGAGAGAGAGAGAGAGAGAGAGAGAGAGAGAGAGAGAGAGAGAGAGAGATTCTTTTACTTTTAAACTTTCTTCCTTAGAAATTTAAGACTTGGGGCTAGAGAGATAGTTCCAGGGCACAAGTGCCTGCTTGGCAAGTGCAAGGTCATGAGTTCAAAACCCAGTCCTGAAAGAAAGAAAGAAAGAAAGAAAGAAAGAAAGACAGACAGACAGACAGACAGACAGACAGAAAGAAAGAAAGAAAGAAAGAAAGAAAGAAAGAAAGAAATTTAAGACTATTTCGCCAAAATTAGTGAACAGATATATTTCTTTTTATTATTTTTTAAACTTTTATTTATTTGGTAAAGGCTTTTGCTACAAAGGTAAGAATCATATTGACTCTCCTGTCTCTGCCTCCTGAGCATTGGAAATACAGGTGTGTGTCGCACTGAGTTTCAGTGACCAGTATAGCATGCCTGGGGTCCCCAGGTCTACATGCCATGAGCTACCAGGGATTGCCCTGGGATCCCACACTGTCCAGACAGGTGCTTAGACAGCCAAGCTATCTCTATGGCCCCAGACAGATTTCTTAAGCATGAAACCTACCACATTGTTTACTTTTACTAATTAATAAATGTGCTTTGCCTCCATATGGGTATCTATTCACTGTCTGAGGTAGCTTTTACTGTTTGTGTGGCAGTGTTATCTGCAAGGAAGAAAAAAACTATAGCAGACACATATAAGCAATCATCCACATTTAGTGGAAAATAAACTTATTAGGAAGAATATAACTGAAGGTGGCTGAAACAACGTGGCCTCGGTGGTATATTTGTGGGAGTTTTAGACTAAAAAGTTTTAGTATTTCTTCCTTACAGTGTGTGGAACAACTGTGCTTTTTATCCAGTTGCAAAGTGTCATAGTGAAAATACTGACAAATAGATTCTGATTAGCTATTGCATCGCATGGAACTAAGAAATAAAAATTGTAGGGAGGAATACAATTGAAAAATGTGTTTTAAATGACCAAACATAAATACCTGAGAAACAGAAAACAGTATTCTAAAATCCTATTAAAGGGGGCTTAGGGAGATAGCTCTGTGGCACCAGTGCCTGCCTGGCAAGTGCAAGGTCATGAGTTTGAATCCCCATCCTGCCAAAAAAAATTCTATTATATCTTTTTTATCAACCCCAAAACATTACACTGTAAACTCTTCCAGTGATAAATACCTAATAGACAGTGCAAAACTATAGCCTTTCTAATATAAACATTGACCAAGTACAACAAATAGAAAATTCTATAGAATTTCATAGCAGAAATGCCAGAAAATAGTTTACTTGTATTCTGGACTGTAAAATTTGGTTAGGGCTGGGGAGATAGCTGAGTAGAATAAATATTTGCCTGGCAAGTACAAGGACTTGAGTTTAATCCCCAGTTCTAAAAAAAAAATTGCTTAGATTTGAATGAGTCATGTCCTCAGTTTGGCATGATAAATTAAGTTTAAATTTGTAACAATATTAACCAGAATAAAGAATTTAATTCTTCACATAGAAATCTTATTTATCAGCTCCTCTTTTATAGGGTTATATTACAGGCAACCAGGATTTTAAAATATAATGAGAGTTTAAATTCTTCTGTTTATCAATAAAAAAAAAGTCCTGTTTTTTCATTTGTGGCAAAGAATGCCTTGAAATTGCGTGAAGTAGAATAGGGTCTGGAGCTATGGGGAAAATGTGTGTGGAAGAGAGCCCAGCCTGGTTCCACCTTCTGCATTTTTCAATTTGCCTTCTTATCAACACCCTCACAACCTGGATGGCATTAGGCACAAGCCCAGTGATGAGCATATTGTAATTTCTTTCAGTCTGTCTCAACTCTCACTCAAGGAAACTCAAGAACTTTGGAGTCCCCACTTTACTTTAAAAAGCGTTGCAAGAGAAATGTAAAAGTAAATTTGCTTAACCTCAAAGTGGAATAAAGTGTGTTTGTGGAAAATTTCTTGCAGATAGCTAATGAATGAGAGGGAGACACAAGGTGCAAACTAAGGGCTTTAATTTAGCTAGTCCCAGAATACATGGTGCTGGAAGACTTTCCTACTCAAGGTGGTACCCAAGCTGAATGGTAAGTGCCACTGCATTCTAGGATGAAGCAACAGGAAGGGACTTGAGCTTGCTTGGATGGACAATGGGCTCATTAAAATCATGTCTGAAAACTAAGAAATAATAAAGAGTTTGGAATTCTGCGACTGGAAAATGGACAGGAGCCATGTATGGCCAGGCTGTTGGAAATGTAGAATATGCTCCAGCAATTATGATTATGATAAGGTGGTCCAATGTGTCTGAGTGTTGAGACTAGCTCACACCTTAGCCATTCATTTTTGCCCATGCTGGAGCTCTGAGATTCCTCTGGTGCACTGGTGAATATTTCCTCAATGGTAGCTTTACTCTCTGCATTCAGAATCATACGAAGGCCCCTAAATTAGAGATGTTGCATGTGTGAGTTTTTGTCTTTATGATGGAAGACTAGGTTTCCCATCTGTACTCTGACTGCTTACCAATCTGAGGATATGGGATATGAAGATTCTTAAAAGTGGAAGGATAAGTCCGATACTATACTGCCAAACAAGAGCAAAAGTTCACACTGTATAGTTCATACTGAGAAATAAGGGGTATGTATGGCCATCAACGTACCATCTTCACGTGGGTAAGCTTCTCTGAAGGCTGACTAGATAAGAATGTGTGCATGTATGTTTCTTTATAAATTATGAATATATGTACACATATATGCATGGGAAGTTACTGCTATTTTCAAGTAACGAAAACATTGAACATCCATGTACAGTTGTACCAAACATCCATACACATAAGTTTATTTCTTTTAAATCTGTGGATCACTGTGGAAAATATTACTATTATTTCCTTTACATATGATAAAATTAAAGGCCTGAGCCGGGCGTGGTGGCTCACGCCTGTAATCCCAGCACTTGGGAGGCTGAGGCAGGAGGATCGTTGTGAGTTCGAGACCAGCTTGGGCTACAAAAGTGAGCTCAAGGCCAGCCTGAACTGCACAGTGAGACCCTGTCTCAAAAATTAAAAAAAAAAGTAAATAAAATAAAAAATAAAGGCCAGAAAGATGCAACTGTTTCATTGACTGAATTTTTCTAAGGCCAATTGTCATTTCAAAATTTGTATTCTGTGTTATCTGACATGTGTATACATGTGTGTCTAAAGGAGATCACATTTTCAGGTTTGGAATATTAGCTTAGTGACAGACCACTTGGCTACTATGCACAAAGTTTTACACTCAATTCTCAGCACACACACACACACACACACACACACACCCTACAGGGCTATGAAAAAGTGAACTTTCAGATAATGAAGTTGCTATTTAATTCATTATATAATACTTCCCTATGTTTTAGGTAACACTTTTATATTTTCCTTTTATTTAAAATTTATTTGTTTATTTATATTATAGCCGGTTCAACCTGCCCGGCGTGGGGCTGGCACAGAATGGTGCTGGGGATCAAACCAGGTTTCCTGCTGTTGCCTAAGCTTGCCTAAGCATATGCTTTAGATTATTGAGCTATCTCACCTGCCACTCTTTTATACTTTTCATCAGTATTCAAAAGCTTTTATTTTATCTCTTTCTATTTCAAATTCTGCTGTCACCCCTTGTATTAGGCAATGACATTTTTTCACAAAATGCTCCTCTTTGGTTTTATTTTTCCTTGATATACATTACGTATTTACAAGTGTGTATATTCAGAAGTCACATTAAATATAACATAATATATTATTTTTACCATTGTATCTCCATTATTAGTGTCTATTATATAGGAGCTGTCTGGTATAAACTTGATTTTTAGAAAAATTTTAAAATTATTTTAATGTATGGAATCTACTGAGACTACAGGGTCTCGCTACAGGTAGATCAGACTCGTAGTGACTCTCCTGTTCTTAGCCTCCCAAGCACTGGGGTCATAGGTGTGTGCCACCACATTCAGCCTCATTCTGGGTCTCAGTGTGCCCCAGGGTCAGGGCTGGCATGGCACACTTGAAATGGATCCCTGGCCTCTGCACTCTGCCTAAGTAGGCTCTTCAGGTCCCTGGGCTATCAGGCTGGCCCTATAGCTGATTTTGGATGATGGGCTACAAGAAGAAAATTAGTCAAAAAGATAAAATGGTAAAACAAAAGCTAAAAGAACAAAAGAAGTGAGGTGAGAAGTTGAGAATATAGATGTATCAAGTGGTATGTAAGTCATCCTCAACTAAGCACAGAAATTAATACCCAAGGACATTTTTGTAGTAGTAATAAAGTTGGTGATTCTTTATTATCTGTCGGTTCCACTTTCTCAGAATCTATATATACGCTTTATGTTTTGTGGTCGTTTGTTTGTTTATCAGAATGCTCTGTTCATTACAAGACATTCATTCAAGCTGAATGAGTTCTTTTAAAAAGAAAGAAAGCTAAATGACTATTATACAGGCATCATTATGAATCAGTCTGATATATTCATTAATTGGCACTTTCATTTCACTCTATCTGGTATTCATTCATCTGCTAAAAAAATAGATGAAAGATTAGGCTTTGGGACTTAGAAGTGACTTAAATAATTATGAATTTAAGGCAAAGGGGCACATTTCACTTTCTGAAAATGCATAATATTCTGTAAAGGTTTGAAGAAGTAAGAACTTTGAAAGGGCTTCCTGATATGAATAATTGCAAATGTCAAAGGAGGGAAGTGCCCTGATAGTGGTTCTATTTCTAGAATGTCAGATATTGATGCAAAGGTGACAAGAATTATTTGAATGAGTTATTCAGTATCCCAGGGATGGCTCTGTAGTGAAATGAAAGCAGTACTTTATAACCCACAGAGAGATTTATTTAAGGCCAAATGTCAGAGGTAATCAAACTATTTAACTTGTGCTCATAGTTTTACTTTGTACTCTCTAAATGGGCCCACAAATTTATCATATAATGACAAATTAGGGAAATGGCATTTGTCAAGAGTAAAACAGAATGCTACATTGTAACTTTCAGGGAAATTTTGATAACAGATCGTTATAGTAATATTTTAAATGAGTTTCACATATTGATGTAATATCCATACATCCTTTTTTCTTGGCTTTCAATTTAGTTTAGCATAACCGAAGCAAAGCAGACAGAACAGATCTTTGCCAATATCCCTGTGTACATGATTCTCATATTCATGGTTCCCTTGATCATACCCTGGAAGACTAGTCCACTGTGCTGCTCTTCACCAGTACCTACATGCTTCCAAGGAAAATTACCACTCTGATTTTCAAAAAGAATTATTGTAGTAGTAATTAGTATGAATATGGATGTTGGTATGAGTGTGTGTGTATGTGTGAGTGTGTCTGTGTGTCTGAGTGCGATAGACTTAGAAACATGTGTGTCTAATCATCTGTCTGTCTGTTTGTTTATTTATTTATTTATTTATTTATTTATTTATTTATTTAAATTGATCCGGTAAGGGTCTCACTAAGCAGATTAGACTCCTAGTGATCCTTCTGTTTTCAGCCACCCCGGTGCGGGATTATAGGTGTGAACCATCAGGCCAAGTCTCTTTGGCAGACTCAGTACTCCTAGGGATGGGGTTGGCACAGCATGAGGTGTTGGGGATCTAACACTGGTTTCTGAACTTGCCTCAGCAGGCACTTAGTTTGCTGAGCTAGCTCATGGGCCCTCCACCCACTTGTTTATACATTCATTGACTTCTATGCATTTCTCTTAGGTACAAAAAAATGGTGTGAGTTCCTTTCACTCAGTCACAGATATGTTCTGCTTTAGTAAATCTATTGATAAAATTTATAAAATGTTTGAACCCATTTAGTTTGCTGCTAGCAGTGTTCCGCACTTTAGTTGCTCCGTGTAATTGGCAATGCTTATTATTGGTTCTTTTGTTCATTTGAACAATTCTAAAGCCAATGAAATTTGTTTTTGTTTATATTATTCCTATTCCCAAAATATTAAAGTTATATAAATCCAACAATTTTATTCATATATTTTAACTTCAAGTATTAAAATGGTAATTCCTGAAAACATTCCCTAAATGAAATTTTACATATTGCTTAGAGAAGGAAAATTTTCTTCAATGATCAATGGAATCAAATATGCCTTAAATATTTCAAAGATTTTCATATTTTAAAAAGCTATAAATGACCTTCAACAATTCGTAATTAAATTCAAAGCAGCTAATTCTCAGATCTTACTATTGTATAAAAACGTTACATATAAAACCATGTGTTTCATTTCTAAGTCTATGTTAAAACTTTCTAATTTGTTTAAAAACTCCATCCTGGATACCAGCTTTAAATCCCTGTTAAAGCTCATGCGCCTGATTTATTTTCAAATAATATTACATTAAAACTAATAAACATTTTGCCCTTATAAAGAAATTCATAAGCTGATGAAATAGAATATCAAACTCAGCTCCCATAAAACAAATTATCAAACTTTACACACATTTTAGAGTCAGAGTTGAACCACAGAGCAGCGAGGCTGGAATGTGGCTGATGGGCTCGAAGCCAAAGAAACTCACTTTCTGGTTGTCTAAAGCTCAAGCACTATTACAGTAAGACAAAAGCTTGGGCTGCAGTCTGATTTGGAGGGAATACAATAAGGCTGAGAAAGCTGCCATGACTGACTGCGTTGGATGAGCTTGAAAGGATCAAAACAGAAGATGCTAAAACATCGGCATCCAAAGTGAAACTCTCCCCACATAAGCCTTTAGACAACTTTAAGAATAATAACTTCACTTTGTCCCTAATTGTGCTGAGAAGAACACTGGAATTAGCCTTCTGCCAGTAATTGCTCATTTCCCTCATCCATTATTTAATGTCACCAGTTATTTTTTCAAAAATTTCCTTAGACTTGATCAAATCATGCACCTGGCCATAAACAATGTAAAGTCATTAATTACTGGAAAAAATTTTACTATAGTTTGTCACCAAGTGACTCCTTATGGGTGTCCAAATTTGTTTTTTTTCTGGGCCTAAGTAAGTGAAAAAAACTATCTTAAGCTGCTTATAAAATATATAATATAGAGAATATATATATATATATATATATATATATATATATATATATATACATATATATATAGTTTTCCTTTAAAATATTTTTACTATAGCATTGAAAAACATGAGTGCAAAGCTGAAGAGTTAAATCCTTTATATCTGCTGAAAACCAACAAATATCTGTTTTCAGAGGCACACAGGTGAAAGACAGTTACTAGTAATCACTGTTTTGCTGATCAAGCACATGCGATGTCTGTTATGTGGGCATTTCTGGTCCACTGAGGGGTGTAGTAGACATAGGAGTCGGAGATAGCTCTGCAGTGTCTCCCCTACACAGTGTTCCTTGCCCCTAGAGTCTTATACAGTCCACGTTGGAGAAAGATACAAATGAGATATGAAAATGTTGGTAAGAAATACAAAATACTGGTAAACATTATCAGTCCTGTGGGGCTGCATTAGTAGCTATCTATGTCTATGAGTTACACATGCTGCTGCAGAGTAACCATAGGTTTGTAGATAGGCTACCTAACTGCTCCAAATATTTCTACAGTTGAAAGGCTGGAGTGTGAGCTCATTCTTTTTCTCAGCCTAGAGTTTTTTTTCTTCTTCCTTTCTGAATCCTTATTATGATTTTTGTATTGTTGTCCCTTTAAAGCCTCATACAGTCATGGATCAGAGACTACTAGACTTTGTGATTAACTCATGATCCCCTAGAATTATGGGTGATCCAAGGCTGGGATTCTGAGTTTTAGTATTTCTGGGATTATGGGTGTGTGCACTTCCACCAGCCTGGGGCAAAGAGCCTGGATGTAATATTAGAGAGATTTCCGTCAGTTGCCATTGTTGTTACTACTCTTCCCTTGGCTCCTCTTGCTCTTTGTTGGCACCATGAACATCTGCCCTGTGCCACTCCGCCTTAGAGTCAGCTGAGTATGGATGGAAAGCCCCAGTAACAGTGAGGTAAATACATCTTTCCTTTCTTCATTTTGGTTATCTGATATTTGTCCCAGCAATGAGAAAAAAGTAACTGAGACAGTCCTATAGAATCTTACTCCTTATTCTTCATGATGTAGTGCAGATACAGTCCATTTAAAAGTCCTAAAAAAATTTAAAAAAAAGTCCCAAAGCACATCGTTCATCCCTATCTGCCACTCTTGGCTTAGCCAAGTGATACTCACGTTTTTTCACTGAGTTTAACATCTTACTTACCTGTCTTTTATATATAATTACAATCTTTCTGAAGATAAGCATGATGCATTATATAATCTTTACAATTCCAGAGAAACTTGACAAGGCTCTTTCAAACAACAAACTTCAAAGAAATAGAAAACTGAGGAAAGTAAAAAGGAATTGAAAGAAGAAGTAACATGTGTTAAGTACATATACCAACTCCCCAAGATCAATGCTATTTATTATGTACTAGAAATGTGTACATAACTAATAAAAATTGAAAAAAGTAAATTACCTTTTATGGGTTGAGAAATTAAATTATTGCATTTATGGAGCATACGTTCACATAAAGAAATAATTTACTTTTGAATCCATATTTCTCAACTTAACTTGAAGCAATTTTACATCTTTCTTCTTTGA
This sequence comes from Myocastor coypus, assembly GCA_004027025.1. Lineage (NCBI taxonomy): Eukaryota > Metazoa > Chordata > Mammalia > Rodentia > Myocastoridae > Myocastor > Myocastor coypus. The sequence continues at coordinate 10,528 of PVJA010000592.1, read as the reverse complement.
CAATGAACATAGGAACCATCTGGAAATACTTTTGGTTGGTTGTCATAGCTAACCAAAGGATTGCTATTGGCATTTTGAATATGCAGGTCAGAGTGCCTAGCTGATTTGTTTTAGTTTCTTTCTCCTCTCTAGAGCCCAATTCTTGACATACACAATTTGGGGAAAAGATTATTTTTTCTCAAAGTTTGCATCAATTTCTGTCCAGAATACTGGCCTGAAGGCATAGCAGCATAGCAAAGGGCATTAAAGAGTAGAAATGTCCCATGATATGGCAGCAAGAGTCAAGGAGAGACAAGGTAATCAGACCCTTCTAGGGCATGGCCCGAGTGACCCCTCTTTCAATTCCCAATGTCACAGTGAGCTGTAAGTGCAGACTGATCTGTTATCAAATTCCATGATCCATTTGTCTCCCAAGAATCCCACTGAGGAAAGTGTGAAATCCTGGGAAGATAGTTAGAGATAAGCTGAAACACAGGGTGTGGGGAGGCATGCCTGCAACCCAGAATTCTTGGAAGATAACTCAGCAGGATCACATATTCATCTCTAATGTGAACAAATTAGCAATTCAGTGAAACCCTGTCTCAAAAAAAATCTTTTTAAGACTGGCATGTATCTCAGTGGGAAGGTCCTGGGCTTCATTCCCAAGATCTTGCACAGAAATAGACAGGCAGGCAGACAGACAGACAGACAGACACGCACGCATGCACGCACGCGCACACACACACACACACACACACTATCTGAGATGGTGCTAAGTTTTCTATAATTCACGGAAGTTTTCCACAAGAAATAAATCTCTCACATGAAATGTTAGTAGTGTCAAACTTGAAAAACCTTTTTCTACAGCTGGGCAGTGTGTTTATTCTGGTGGCAGGAGACTGTTCACATGCTCAGCTGTGAAGGGACCAGCCAAGATCCCCTAAGCCCTGCATGCCAATCCCAGTAAATCACTTGATCCCTTCCTCTGATTTTCCCATGCTGGCAACTTATCCCCAGCCTGTGGGTTCTGCTGCATGGCCAGTCTCCAAGGAGGAGAGGCAGCTGGGCCATATCTTGGTGAGGAATCAGGCCTGGGGAGTCACACAAGTATGTGCCCAAAACATCTGGAAATCCAAAGCCCAGTCAGAGCCTCAGCTCTGCTGCTGCAGTTGCAGCTGCTCCACTGTTCTGGCTGCATGTGCTGAACCAGCACCTGGGTGCTGTTGGCAGCCGACGGCTCCAAGCCCTTGGTGTCCACCAGGCAACTCAGTGGGCTGCTCAATGGTGGTCCTAGAGGATTGGCAGCATCAAATTATACGTAGGGCTTGGCCAGCAAGAGGACAGGGTGACAGTGAACCCAACCATGTCCGCAGACAACAGCCATGTTTTGTGGAATCCCACCACCCAGTAACCCTGTACCCAATGACCCCTAAATCACAGGCTCCCTAACTCCCCGAACTGGCCACACCAAGACACTGAATGGATCTCCTAAAACAGAGCCCTGCTCTTCTAGATTAGCGAAACCCCTTATTGCCATCAATTAAAAAAAGAAAAAAATATATATATATTTAATATATGTGCCATATTAATGTCTATATCATCCTCCTCATTTATATTAATTCTGATAGTTTCTTCACAAATACATGAAACAGCACACTCTAATAGGAATATCGTCATCAGAAAAATACAAATGAAGATGACAATGAGTTATGTTTCCATACTTGTTGGGTTGGATATTGTCAATACAAGCGGAAAAAAAGATATTGCTTAAAATGTAGAAAAATTATTCATTATTGATAGGAGTAAAATTAGCATAGAAACAATGGAAAACAGTGAGAACGTTTGTGGAAAAATAACATAAAATTGGGCTGGCAAGGTAACTCAGCAGATTAAAATATGTGCTTAGGTAGATACAAGAGGTGGAAGTTCCAGTCCTGGCCTGTGGTGCTGACCCGGTCCCTGGGGTGTACCGAGACGGTGATTGACACTGAGTGTGTTGGTGTGCCCCTGTAATCCCAGTGCTCATGGGGCTGAAAAACAGTAAGGATCACTACAAGTCCAATCTGTGTTATGAGACCCTGTAGACCATGTACTAAATGCATAAGAATAAATAAATCTGTCTCATGAGCTAACAATTCTACTCAAAGGGCTGGGGTGAGTATTTCATAAAAGTATCAATGCTCCTATGTGCCTTGTACCACTTACAGTAACCACAGACAGGAAATAACATGTCTATTAATAGATACTTGGATAAAGACAAGTGCTATACAATGCAATAGAATATCAATGAGTTTTCATGATATCATTCTGAGAAATCCCTGTTATCATGGACAGCTTTGATAACTGCATGTATTTTGTCAGAAAGGAAGCCATAGCAAAAGTTAGACCATGTACAGTATTTCTTCAACACTAAGTTAACATCCTTTGATGGCATTACAGTTCATTGAGTGAATTCATCCCTTTATTTTTCACTCATTTAGTCAACCACAGTTTCTACTGGGGTTATTCTGATATCCCAAATTTAGTTATTTTTAGTATCAAATATTCATTTCTTGTTATAGATCCACTATAATTGGCTATGGATAGAAAGGAATTTGATTCAATGTCTCCCCATCCAGAAATCAAACTACTGGGGCCCGGCAGGATAGCTCCGTGGTCTAAAGCACCTGCAGGCGGCTGCAGGGACCGTGGTTCGATCCCAGAACCACATGCTGCATCAGCCCGGACCTCACGGCAGGCCGAGCTGGCCATAAAAATAAATAAACAAACAAAAGTTCTGAAACAAGAAAAAATAAAATAAAAATAAAAATAAAAATAAAAGAGTATAATGTCGGAAATCAAACTACTGAAATATCTTACATCTGGAGAATTTTGCAGCAGTTTTCATAGAAGAAAGAAGAGGAGGAAAATTAAATTTTGCTCTTTTAAACTCTTAGCTTTTCAATAACACACAGGGAATCCAGTCACCTGGTACATAGGCAATATTGACAAACATATTGATTGAAAGAATTTCTTTGGGGGGCTGGCAAGAAGGCTCAGCAAACTAAAGCACCTGATGAGGCAAGGTTACATAAGTACAGGGACCACAGTTTGATCCAGAGCACCACATGCATACCAACCCTGTCCCTAGGGTGTGCTGAGTTGTTCAGTGTTTGGGCATACTGGCACACTCATATAATCCCAGTGTGGGGGGAAGCTGAAAACAGGATTACCATGAATTGGAGCTATGTAGTGAAACCCTGTAGCAATCAAATAAAGAAGAAGAAGAAGAAGAAGAAGAAGAAGAAGAAGAAGAAGAAGAAGAAGAAGAAGAAGAAGAAGAAGAAGAAGAAGAAGAAGAAAAGAAGAAGAAGCAGGTGGTCTTTGAGTATTATACACTTCTTAACACCACAGATTAGCACACTGTATCTCTGAGTTACCCTCTGTTGCAACCCAGTGCCTGCAAGTCAGAAGAAAGTTTTATTTTATCTCACTGATTGTTAGGGTCCAGTTCATAGTTGGCGGGATCCTAAGCAGGGCAGCAAGCATAAGGGGAAGGCAGAGGAGAAACAGTCTATGGAATGGCACACAAGAAGTATCAAGGTCTTCTTTCCTTCTTCTTTATTTTATTCCATCCAGGCTACAAAGCCTCTTGTGCATGCTACACAACACTTAGGTTGGGACCCCTCTTCACTATGTGCACCATCCATCCCCAGGACTATGCTAAAGCAGTGGACTACTCCAGCACCACGCACCCAAGATTCAGTCACTCCTAAAAGCCTCTGCTATTATGTATAAAGCTCTGGAAGGACATCTAAATAAAAGCCTTAATATTGCATTTCAGTTATCTTCCTATTCTTTGTTAATTTTATCATTTTAATATTATTTTGTAGGTATATTAATAACATTGGTCTTGACCACCTGTATAGATGGCATGCTCTGTAAATTTAAGAGATAATTCATCAAATAGCTATCTATTTCTATACTGTTTAGATAGCTCACTGAAAAAACTGATTAATGCTATGAAGAAACAATAATTCAATTAGTTATGTAGTGATAATGTATTAATATCCATCATATTTTCATTGTCAGTTAAATCTGACTATTGTCTTGATTGAGATTTTTGAATGCATTTTAATTTCATCACAGAGTCCATGTAGTACTGCAGAAAATGAAGATTTCTCAAATTGTCAAGGTAGTGGATAGAGTTGCAATAAACCTTGGTAACTTAAGATAGGCTCAGAAATTAAGAATGCATATTTTATGAAGGTAGCTACTAATATTTTTACCTACACATCTCATAGGTATCCTCATGTAATACATTTTCAGAGGAATAACATTAACATTCTGTTTCCATATTTCTTGTTCTCTTACATGGGAGCAGATGTCAGTTTCATATAGACTCTAAATATCATGCAATTTGTCCTTCAAATGTAACTGTGGTTACTGGTCAATAGTGTCAGATAATTTATACATCTGCTGAAGTCGTGGAAGTTTTATTAATCATCCTGGTTTAGGGTTCCATCTCTAGAAAGCTGATACTGTAGGACAATGCTATTTTAAATGAAGTCATCCTTATTCTTTACTTTAAAAAATTTTAAAATTCATTAATTACTTAATTAATTAGGTACAGGGTTGTGCTACACAGTTCAGCATAGTGATCCTCCTGTATCACCTGGACTACCTCCCCAGCACTGGGATTGCAAGTATGCGACCCCACACCTGGTCTTGGGGCAAGCTCAGCATGTGATTCTGTGGAGTAACCCAGCTCCTTCCAAGCCAGGCACATCGGTGGCCAAGCGACTGTCATCACTGCTTTAAACGACATCCTTAGCAGACGAGGGATGCACAGTGTATGGTACAATTGCTCACAAGTCCAACTAGAAGGCTCATGCACAAAAAAGGGATTTTATCCACGAAAGAATTTTTGCACAAATATTAAAGACAAAAGCATGTGGAGAATGCGAAAGTTTTAAAGCATAAGCTCGAGTTGGCTACCATGAAAGTTATTTTATTAGTATTATTTATTTATTTTTGCCCAGTGATCAGGAACTACAAAAGTGACTAAATCTATCTTGCATCTATTATTGTTGTGTCACCTGAGAGCAAATTCCCTATGTACTAACATTTTCTAGATGTTGGTGTAAAAAGTGTAACAGTTTTTTAAAATCACATTCTGTTGCATTTAATAAATTATCATTGATTGATGGAAAATACCAGTTCCATGTTAAGTCTAAGGCATTTGATAAATTGAAAGACAGTGATGTTAAGCTCAAATGCCTATGTGATAGGGTAATAGTGTCACTAAGCTTCTCTTCTGGAGTGTTAACAACTTAAGTTTGCAGACCAAATGTTAGAGAAAATGAAGGGTGTTATCGTTTATGTCTAGTTGTCCCCCGAAAGCTTCATGCAGTCATGGGGAGGGGACTTCTATAGATTGAGACTTGATTCATGTTCCACTGGGTTTATGTGATTTAGTACTGATCTAGAGTTTGAGACTTGATCCATGATCCCTGGGATTATGTGTTTTAGGGACTTCTGTAATTATGAATTACTAAGGTGGATAGGATAAGGCAGAGAGCCTGACATAATTTAAAAAGAGAGACAGACTAGAGTTGTTGCTCTCTGCTCCCCTGGTTGTTCTGTTCTGAGCAATTGTTGCTGTTCTGCCATGATGAACTGGATCTTTTCTGCCCTGTTCCACTCAGCTTTGGGTCAGCCAAATATGGACGGAAACCTCCAGTAACTGTGAGCTAATAAACCTTTGCTTTCTTCATTTTGCGTGTCAGGTATTTGTCCTAGCAACAAGTAAACAGTGCCTATGAAAGAATTTGGTACCAGAGAAATGGGGTCATTGCTGTGGACTTACCTGACAATGTGGATTACAAGCATTTGGGAATGGCTTATGGGGAGAGATAAGAAAATTTCAGAGACGTCAGCTACCAGCTAAGCACTGGAAAATCTTTGGCTGTTCTGTAGAGGAGATTCTGGTCAGAGCTCAAACCAGAAGACTGGCTTGAATCCTGGCTATAAAGAATGGCTTATGAGCAGAGATTGGAAATGTTTGGAGAGGTTCTCTACCTGTGAAGAGCTGGAAAAGCTTCTGCATTCTGTAGGGGAGATCCTGGTCAGAGTTTAGACAAGAAGACTGACAGAAGGTCTACCTGTAAAGACCAGGCTGAGGAGGTTTCTGCTAAAAAGGACAGCATTGGTCATTGGACTCCAGATGATTTGTGCTATGGATTGGCTGAAAGACTGTTGGAATTTTGCTCGTGCCCAGAGACTTTGGCTAAGACTGAGATTAAGCATGACAGACTGGGTAATCTTTCAAGAGATATTTCGAAGCAGCCAACTATTGGGGCAGTGGCATGGTTGTTACTGGTGCGTTTTAGCCAGGTTTGTGTTGAAAATCAAGAGCAAAGAGTCAAGCAGTATGATTTAAAATATTGTGAGTTTGGCCAGAAAGGAAGCACAAGGACAGCTGTGGACTGCAAAGATGGAGCTGAAAGGATCTCCATTGCTAGAAAGGCACAGTGAATCAAAAGGATGGCGTGAGGGCATCACAAGAGGTGGCAGCTCTCCACCCTTTGCAGCCTCAGAATTGCAAGGGAGAGAGATTTTGCCTTGAGAAGAAAGCCACAGAGACCCAAGTACCAGAATGGCAGCAGCAGCCAAACCAGGTTCCAAATGGCACTGGCAAGGAGAATTGGTTCCTCAGAATCAAGGTCTGAGTGTTCATCAGCCCAGGCACTTGACCCCTACAATTAAGAAAAAAGGAAGCCTGAGTACAGCTCCAGTTGGCAGCAGACCTTGTCATCATCCACGTGGCATTGGTTTTAGGCGCATTCAGAATGCAAGAGCTGTTTAAGAAGGCTTCCACCTCTAATTCAGAAGAAGGCCTGGGAGGCCAGGCTGTGTGCCCCTGAGAGTGCAGTGTGTGAGGCAGAGAGTGAGAAAGCTATTTTCAGTGGAAACCCCAGAATTTTGGAAAAGCCAGTAATATGGATCGTGCAAAGAGGGAGCAAAGCCCCCCTAAGAGAAAAGCCATGGAAACTAACACCAAGAGTGCCTTAGGGACAGAGCTGCATGGAGCCCACAAATTAGTGCAGATGCTTTGAATGTTCCAGTTGAATCTATGGGTTTTAATGTTTAGCCAGCTGCATTTTGGACATATGTTGGTCCCAGTGTTTTGTATTACCCTGTTGTTTACAATTTTTGGAATCATAATGTTTATCTTATGCCTTTGAATGTTGGATATGTTTAACTTTTCTTTTGTACAGGAGCTCACAGATGAGAGTTTACCTTGGATCTTGGAGGAGACTTGGGATTTGGACTTTTCAGCAATGCTAAAATTGTTGGGACTTTGGCTATTCTTCCAGATGGACTAAAATGTCTTTTGTACAAAGGGATATGTTTGAGACTTTGGGGATCCAGGGGTGGAATGTTATGGTTTATGTCTAGTTGTCCCCCCAAAGCCTCATGCAGTCATGGGGTGGGGACTTCTATAGATTGAGACTTGATCCATGATCCACTGGGATTATGTGATTTAGTACTAATCTAGAGTTTGAGACTTTATCCATGATCCCTGAGATTACATGTTTTAAGTACTTCTGGGATTATGGGTGTAGGCTAAGGTGGATCGGCTAAGACAGAGAGCCTAATGTAATTTAAAAGCAGAGACAGAGAGACAGACTAGCATTGTTGCTCTCTGCTCCCCTAGTTGTTCTGTTGCCTGTGCCACGACTGTTACTGTTCCGCCACTATGAATTGGACGCTCTCTGCCCTGTTCCACCAAGCTTTGGGCCAACCGAATATGGCCTGAAACTTCCAGTAACTGAGCTAATAAACCTTTCCTCCCTTCATTTTGGGTGTCAGGTATTTTTCCCAGTAATGAGTAAAAAGTAACTAAGACAAAGGGCTACAAAGTAGCCTATATTTTAGCCCTACCTCCTCTAGGTCAGTGAGGACTCAGGACGTAAAAAAACCTGTATGGCGCATTCTGTAACTTAGTGCTGTCCCAAATTTTCTATTCACGGAGTTTATGGGGCCACAGAGGAAAAAAATGGGTAATGTATAGTATGCCTAAGGAGAGTTGCCTAGAGAGAATACATTGTCTCAGGCTTTCACAGAGAACAAACTGGTCAAGCAATGGCCGTGACTCATCCAGATGGCTGACACTGACAAAAATTCTACAAAATGCTGTACAATGTACATGGTTTCATTGTAAATCAGAGGGGATGTGACTGAACTTGTCAAATACAGAAGTTACATTTTTTTTTTTTTTTTGTTATATATGTCTTACTGTAACTTGGTCTCAACCATCCAGTAGAAAATTTAACCAAAGATGTAAAAAGTAAAGACACATCAATATGCTGAGTTGTAAAAGGCTCAAGTCAACAGTGTCTGCCATTGCCAGTTCTACTGATAACTCACTACTATTATGGAATATTGGACCATGTATACAACTACTTTCTCTTAGTTCAATCAGAAGAAATACTTTTACTAATCATGTTTAGAGAAGTTATCATGTCTGCACCTTGCACTCTGAGCAATTACTATGGAGACAATATGCATTGTATTGATTTTTGTGGCTGTCTTACTAATATGTTTTGAAACTGTCTCACTGTTATTTTTTCTTATTAAAATTAATAACATAAAAAAATAAATACAGAAAAATGGAACAGAAGGTCAAGAATATTACCAACAGCCTGGGCGAGGTGTGCCTGCCTGTAATTCCAGCTCTTGGGAGGCTATAAACAGGTGGATTACTATGAGTCTGATCTCGTAGTGAGATCCTGAACACCTTGTAGACCCTTTCCTAAAAAATACAAAAAAATAATATTACCAATATCACTATGATTTTAAGTTTAAAGTTTCTCACTGTGAAGTCCATGTATTTGTGCACTGCACTGTTTCATCATTTTTGTATTCTTGCTTATAATATAAAGGATCTGTATTGGTAGAATGATTAGCTAGACAGACTGTTATCCAATCTCCAGAATGAAAACAAAGTATTAGTGAAGTTATCTGGCTATCAGTATTGCTTATCATAGTATACATCTAGATTAAGTATCTCAGACTTTGCTCTTATTTAGATAATCATTTCAAAAATACTTGTTTTTGCCCTCCATACTGTATGTGATCATACAGCATGCAGAACACATAGGTACTGGACTATCTTTCACATTCTTAGAAAGGCATTTGATCTAATCAGCAATCTGAGTTGTCAGTATGTAGAGGAAAGCAGTTCTATTGAAGGTTCATACAGCACACAGATAAGCAGTTTTAACATTTGACATTCAGGAAACTGCACAGTAAATTATGAGTAATTTTCCTCCAAATTATCCATAACAAAGACATGTCCTCCTGCTTGGGATCATTGTTCCAATTATTGGTGATTCTAGTTTGGAAGGCTCTGTAGTGTGTTTGAAACTCAGACACAAGTTTATTGTTATTGCCATGCTATTGAAGAAAGAATTACAAAGAAGTGTTGGCGTATGTGAAAATGTATTTTGCTCGGCTCAAAGACATTTTGCTGTTGCTTCTTATCTTCAGAAAATGCATGAGTTGAGTGGGAAGGAATCAGATTTTTCTAAGTGCATATTTTTTCATTGATTACCGAATGTACTTTTGCCAAAGACCCTCCATTGAAGCATTTCAGTCAGATGGCTGTCACTAAAATGCTGTCGGCTTTCAGTAATCTGTCTCTTAAGTGTGCAAATTTTATCTTACAGCCAAGCTAATTTTGTAGTGTAGGAGAGATATTAGTGGACAGATGAAATATTGTTGCTGAAAATATGAATGTAAAAGCACCAATATGCAGTGCCTTATAATTCCAAATGACAACTTGATATGGATATGATAGCAAAACAGCCATTAATAATAGAGTCCAATGCAAATATACACATTAGATAGAGGCAGTTTGAAAGCAGACAATGATAAAAGACTTACTGACTGATTATTCTGTGATATCAAAATAAAAATAGGCATCATAACATATTGGATTTTTTTTTCTGTTTCATTCTTTTCCTGATCCAGATTTATATATTTGAAAATAATATCTACTATCGGCCTGATATAAAGAGCAGTTCATTGCGACTGACATCTTCTGGAAAAGAAGGAATTATTTTTAATGGAATTGCTGACTGGTTATATGAAGGTGAGTTGAACAGATTTAGTTTTAAGAGAATACAAATGACTATTTTTATACAAAATATACAAGAAAATTTTGTTTTTTCCAGAACAATACTTACTGCATTGTTTCTTCTCATTTCCCCTCAAAATTGCTTTAAAGCTTTTGTGTTATTTCATGTGCTCCTATCTTACCTGGCTATGATTTACATCTACTTATATGATTCCAAATTACATAAAATATGTATATACATATATATGCATGCAAACGCATTTTCAGACTAGATACATTATTTTGTTTCTGATGACACTTAGAAAATAAAATTGATTGGATACCTCATTTTACTTTGAAAATAGATGGTGAATTTTTCAAATTCTCTGGAAAAAATAAACAAAAGTCTTTACTTGTCAACAAATGAACGAAAGCCACTTGAATTTA
>PVJA010000591.1:77394-162520 GCA_004027025.1 Myocastor coypus | reverse complement strand
AGACAGGGTCTTGCTATGCAGTTCAGGCTGGCCTTGAGCTCACTTTGGTAGCCCAGGCTGGTCTCGAACTTGCACCAATCCTCCTGCCTCAGCCTCCCAAGTTCTGGGATTACAGGAATGCACCACCACGCCCAGCTTAAAGTCTTCACTTTTTAAAGAACTAATGTGTTGTTGTCTTTGATGTCCAGTTTGCTTAGATTGTTTTCATATTTTAAAGTCGGTAAGAGTACCAAGATGAGTGTGTGAATGTTTGGGAGAAGTTATGTGTCATAATGGGCCCCAAATCTTGGAAAGAAGGCTTACAGATATTATCTGTGTTGGTCTGCTTTCTATCACTGTGACAAAATACCCAAGACTGAAAGTTTGAGGAACAAAAAGTTTATTTGGGCTCACAGTTTCTGAGATTTCTGTCCACCATCACCTGGATCTATTGCTTTTAGACCTGTAGTGAAACAGAAGTACCATGAGGCAATAACGCTGTTAAGCTCATGGGACCCAGAAAGGAGAGAGAGAAAAGAGACCAGAAGGGAACAGAGACAGATATACCCTTCCAGAACACACTGTCCCCTCCTTAGTGCCCTACTTCCTCCAACTAGTTCCTGCCTCTTAAATTTGCCGGTAATGCCATTCAGTTATTAAACCATCAGTGGATGAGCCCATTGAGGAGTTCAGAGCCTTTGGGATCCAGTTACCTCCCCAAAGCCCCAACTCTGATGCTTTGGGGATAAAGTTTTCAACACATCAGCCTTTGAGAGTTGTTTCACATACTAACCATAATACTACCTGAGAAGACAGACTTTTCTCTTTTCAAGGTAATAACATATGAAACCTTGAAGGTAAAAATAAAGTTGAAGGTTAAAAAAGAATCTTCAGGCAACACAAACAGAACCAACATTTGAAATGTGTGTAGAAGAGAAAGGTAGAAAGGTTCTCCCTAGTCAAGGAGTTAGAAGAAAGAGCAGGGAACCTTGTGTTAGGGACAAGTGACTGATGACTAACCCTTGGAGCACAATTATCTTTGTATTGTTGAAAATGTCTTTGATGCATGTTTTCATTCTTGATGTTGAATCATTCTAGACAATTGTTAAAATAAAGTGCATGGTGCTAGAATACAATGTTCCCAAAAAAACTCCCCGTGGGGAAGTCGGTGGTAGCAGCAAAATATAAACAAACCCATTAATGATGCCTGTGTTACGTGCTAATGGAAAAAGCTGGTCCTCCCTGTTCACCCAAGACCTAAAAATTGTTTCCCGCTCATTAGAGCAAACTTCTCGAAGAGGAAAGCTCTTATTTTAAAGTTCTAATGCTTATGCAGTGGGTTTAATTGAAGTTTCTTCTTCCTCTTGTTTTAATTTTTAAGATCTTTTTTTTTTTTTTTTTTGGGGGGGGGGACCGGGGTTCGAACTCACGACCTTGCACTTGCCCAGCAGGCACTTGTGCCTCGGAGCTATCTCCCCAGCCCCTAATTTTTAAGATCTTAAGAACCCAAGGATTGTTTTATTTTGTTTGTTTGTTTGTTGCCTTGCTAGAACTTTTAGTTTCAGAGAACGTAGGAAGCTTTGTCTGCTCACACTGCTGCCGCCAGTCAACACGCGCGCTAAACCGGCACCACAGCGTTAGGTCAGCGGATGCGGATGTGCCAGACAATTGTCCCTCCTCTTCTCCTACTTCCGCCTCGCGTCTGGAAGCTGCGTCAGCTAAATCTTTTCAGTTCGCAGTTTAGGGAAGGGCCGCATCATTCAGTGACTTGGACAGCTGAGAAAGAACGCTGCTTTCAGCCTTGCAGGCTTCCCCAGCCCTATCATCTGCCAGGTGCCAAGACGAGATTCGTGACCTCCCCCTTGTGGCCTCCCAGTCCCGTGTCCTGGGGAGCCAGTCTGGCTGGCTCAGAGCCAGCCAGCTGAGTGACAAAGCTACATCTAGAAGCTGTGTCCCAAGGCTCAGGGTCACACTAAGAAAACACAGGGCACTCAGGAGAACAGAGATGGAAAAGCAACCTCTCTCTCCCAAAAACCAGACCCGAGATTCTTCCTAAAAGCCATGCTTGATGTCCCTTGGGTTCCCTTGCCACTGAGGCTCCATGAACATTTGTCTTTTTTAGCAGTCATTCATTTACTTGTTAATTCCAGAATAGGGATTGAGCATTGACTTCATGCTGTCACTATTTCACACCAAAGAGAGAAAAGGGGAACAGTCAGAAACCCATTGCATTCATCTTGCAGAATTTAAATAAATACATATTTATTCTACTGTGGCTTCAAGCATGACTGAATTTTTATTTCCAATATGTTACTCTCACCTGTTTGCAATTTGAGGGATAAAACGTATAAACAGGTAATAAAAGAGTGGAAGGTTTGTTTCAAATAAAATATTTTTACGTGTTTGCCCATCCACGAGTATCAAGACCTAACAGGCTACTCAACTCATAAATCTGAATGCTCTTTGAGCTCTTCTCCCACCTCAAACGAAATCCATCCTCAAGTTGGGAGAGTTACACTTTATGCAGAGCTCCTCATTTTAGCCACTTTTTTCTGCACAGACTATAAATACCAGATAAAAATACTCTGTGTATTAAATAATCCCTTATTGAAGAAATCAATGGGTCCACTGGGGAGAAGCTCTGAATAGGCAAAGATATTCCTGGTTAAGTATGCATTAAAGTAAGTGAGTAAAAACCACTGGTAGCCTACTTAATGTATGACTACTAACATTGTATTTCAGAAGCGAAAAATAATTGTAGATATCTTCTAGCTTTACCTTATGTGCAGAATTCTTAACTCTCCTTTCTTCCTAAAACAGTTTATGTTTGGTTTTTCTCAACGTTCATTTTTCTTGCCCCAAGGTGTCTCATAACAATAATCTTTGCCCTTTAGTCTGAGAGGAACCTCAGTCACATAGAAGCCCAGCTATAAAGACTATGGGACAAGCAAAAGCCCTCAGAATTTGTGAGTTTTACAAGACAGAAGGTTTTAGCAGAAGACTGATTTTCCTTTCTCAGTTGTGTGAGAAACTCCAGAATCTGACTGAAACTAGGGGTATTTATCTAAAACTATATCCACAATCTTCTTATGTAAGATGAGAACAGATGAGTGCAGTAAGCCCTAAAAGCAGAAATATTTGCCACCTAATAAGCAATAGCTAATGCATGCAGGCAAAATATTTTCCCAAAGATTGAATTTTTCATTGCATAAGGATATTTAGAGTAAAAATAATATACTCCACATCTACCTTACTATAATAAATTCTTACATTTTTTACCTTATATGTCTAATGCCCTTTAAAATTCTGCTGTCAGCTATATAATATAAAATTTACCACTTGAATTATTATTGCCTTAAATACATGCACAATGTTGCTCTAGCGCTACCACCATTAAGTTCCAGCGCTTTTTCTTCATAGCAGAATCACACACACACACACATACACACACACATATTTTGTACTTGTCTTAGTTACTTCCTCAATCCTGGGATGAAATACCCAACACTCACAAGTTACAGGAAGGTAAGGTTTACTTTATCTTACAGTTTGCAGAAGTTACAGTCCATTGTTGTCTATCTCCATGGCAGGACAGTAAAGCAGAGGGCATGGCAAGAAAGCAACAGTCCATGGAAGGGGAAAAGGCAACAGCTGTGACCTGCTCTTTCCCTCTTTATTTCACTCAGGCTACAAGGTTGGTGTCACTCACACCCAGTCAGTCTTACCTTCAGTAAGTCCATTCAGCCACAGCCAGATCTACGCTAATCTAACCAGTGGAACAGTGGACCGATCCAGTTTATCACAAATCTGTAATCCATATTCACCCACCTTAGCCCCAGCCACCTCTGAAAAGCCCCACCTGTGAGTATATAAGCCTTTGAGGGGAAATCTAGGTAGACGCCATAGCAGTACTCGCTAAGTGTCTAATGCCTTGATGTCACATTGATTTTGCTTTCCACCAAGTCAACCCAATTCTGCAACATAAAATACAGTTGCCTGAAAATCAACACATGTTTCAGTGATACTGGTTTCACTAGAAAAAAAAGTTTTTGAAGAAAAATTTTTGCTTAAATATCTTCTAAATGACTAATGGGAAAGTACTATTGCAAATAATTTTGCAGATACGTATGGGTTCCCTTCAGGTGCCAGATGCTCAGTAAACAGAGCAATGAATGACACAGGAGAGAAGATGCCTTGCACTCTATGAAGTGACACAATAATTTCAGACAGTTAGTTTTCTCAGCAAAACAGATCGGGACAAAAAGCTGCATCCCACTGTTGCCTACAGCCCACGCAGGGATGCACCAGTCCACTTTCAGCTGCAGATGGGCTCAGCAGCATCCACCGAGTGTGACGCTACTCAAGACATCTTGCTGAGTACCCAGAGGGCTGTGGGACTGATTCAAACTCAGAGCTTCACTGCAAAGACTTTGTAGATAGTCATAAGCAATCTTACCTGAGCTTGGCATGACAGTGCATGCCTATAACACAGGCATGCTGAAAGGCTAAGGCAGGAGACTCGCGAGTTCAAGCCCAGCCTGGGCAGTTTGATTCAGCAAGGATTTGTCTTAAAGGGAAAAAGAAAAGATCACACTGGACTGGGGGCAACAGTGTCACCCAGTGAAAAATTCATGTTCAAACTACAGAACTACTGAAAGGAAAAAAAGAAATATATAACATTTTGTTTCTTTTCTAGAAACAGCAATTTGGCATGTATTCATCTTAATTTTCTTTTGACACTTTTCCTGTGACTTATATTGCCAGCTCCTCCCCCAAATCTCCACTTACATGTTCTGTGTCATTTATTTAAACGTTCTTTAAGCTGCTCAGAGCAAAGAGCAAGAAGAAAGTCCTGAACATCCAGGGAGAGTCTCCTCCTCTCTTCTGTTGTAAGGTCCCCTTTCCTTTGAAAGACAGCAGTGTATCTGCAGAAACTCTTAGGTATCTGTCAATCATAGTGCTGGTTTGTGGAATTCTCATTTGCATTTAAAAGAGAACAAATTTAACTGGAAGAACAAAGGAAAAGATGCACTATGAGATCATCCTATTTATTTAGACTCTCCTGCTTAATTATATCCCTTCAGTACACATACTTGTTGATAGAATAACATCAAGTTTAGAATTGGATGGCTGTGTTATATTAATTGTAGGTCTGAATTTTGAAAATATCAAACAGTAGATATATTCTAAAACTTGGTTATATAAACTTTGCTGCATAAACTGATGCCCAGGCTAGGGGTCACCTGAGCTAATTATCATATTCTTAAGGATAAAATATGATTTGTGCCGGGCGTGGTGGCTCATGCCTGTAATCCCAGCACTCAGGAGGCTGAGGCATGAGGATCAGTGTGAGTTCAAGACCAGCCTGGGCTACAAAAGTGAGCTCAAGGCTAGCCTGAACTGCATAGGGAGACCCTGTCTCAAAAAGACAAAAAAAAATAAAAATAAAATAAAATATGATTTGTAATCATTAAAAATATCTAGGGATATTAAAATAAACTGACTGCTGCTATTTTAACCAGTCATGGTGCTGCACTCTTGTGTTACCTCTTTATCTACTAGAAAATAGAAAGTTAATTCTGTTTATTCCAAGTGAAGAGAGCATAACACAAGACTGACTTCCCTTGGCTAAATACCAGATAAAACCATCTAGTTAAAGAGCCCAACTTCTAATTTCCAAATATTAGCCATTTGCCATGGTTATCAGAGGTGCTCTCTGGGAATGTCTGTCAAGCAGGCTTGTGGCCACTTACCTGGATGCTGCAAATACTAACAGTGTCAACAGCCCTAAGTAGCTTATTTTCTTGGAAAATAATAATTAATGTTAGCTAAAGTACAATACATTTTATTCTTCAAATTACTTCTCTGAGTAAAACAGAAATATACCATGGAGAAGAGTCAATGGGGAAAAGTGTGCATAGCCAAATAGAATGAGAATCTACTTTGTCATGATCGTAACATTCATTGTTGGTCTTATCTATTAGTGCTCATCTAGGGATACACAGAGATTGATAAGAATCAGTGCTTAGCCTAAATCTCCCCAGAAAACAGACCCCACATATCACAATGAGGAAGTAGATCATTGGAGTAGTGAGGCTTAGAGCGGAACTGAGACAGGGAGGGAAATAAAGTCAACAGACAGCGCGGGAACTTCTAAACAACCTGTGAAACACACCCCATAACTACTACCCCAAACAAAACGAAAGGATCCTACTCATCTGCTCTGCCCGCACTGGTCAGGGGGGGACCTGCAGGGGTAATGCCCCTACACACACACACACACACACACACACACAGAGTTACACATATGTATATTTCTGGGTTGCATATGTGGAAATGCTAACTGGGGTCAAGGTATTGCTAGTGAGACATCAGAGGCATGCACTAAAAATCTTGAGGCCAGCTGCCTTCAGCTTGCAGATGCACTGCATGGTCTAAGTCTGTGTGGTGCTAGTTGCATCTGCAAGGGCTGGAGAAAGGGGGCCCAAGAAGAGTTAGCAAAACTATCTAAGAAAAACTATGATGTCACCCACTGCATATCAGGACTGTGCTATTCAGGGATTCCATACCATGATTTTCTACTGACATTTGTCAAATTCTTATTTTGCTTTTAATTGACAAGTAATTATATCTATTTATGGAGTAAAATGAAACAGCCTTATGTGTCTATAAACATCACTTCCCATGCTCAGTGTGTCTTTATGGGGAGAACACTCACAATACTAACCTCGTATGTACCCACCCATGTATACAGTGGTGTGATGGGTGATAGCTGAGTTCTGGAAACAGCCTAGAAGCCAGAGCAGAGATGAATGGGGGGCATGCATACATGTACATATTCAGCTATAAAGCATGAAATTTTTTTTTGCAGGAAAAATGGACAGATCACAAAACAATCATGCTAAGCAAAAGGAGTCTGACACAGAAAATTCAATACCATGTTTTCTTTTATTTAAGTAATATAAAATATAAATACATAAAAAAGAACAAAAATGATAGAAAACAAGATAACTAATGCTTGGAAATGCGCAAAGGATGGTGGATGGAGGAATGAAGTGTGAAAACAAAAGGATTGAAAATGATCAAAACATGTAATACTGTATGGAGCAATTCTGCAAAATAAATATCACTACACAAGACCTTTGAGATCTGTGTTAAACACATGACTAATAAAAAATACTGGGCTAGCCAGATAGTTCAGTGGACTGAAGTGTCTGCTTAGGCAGACCACAGTGGCCAGGGTTCAATTCCCAGCATGCCATGCTGGCCCCACCCCCCAGGGTACACTCATAGGGCAATTGAGATTGGGTGTGGTGGCTCAAGCCAATAATTCCAGCGCTTTGGAGGCTGAAAACAGGAGAATCACTGTAAGACTAATCTGTGTAGTGAGACCCTGTAGGCCTTGTAGACCCTGTAGACCCTGTACCAAATACATAAAAGAAAAAAAAATGCAACTCCAGATGAAGTAAAGTTAAATTATACTCATTCCTTTAGCCCTTTAAAACTACAATATTGAGCCAGGCGTGGTGGCGCATGCCTGTAATCCCAGCACTCGGGAGGCTGAGGCAGGAGGATCAGTGCGAGTTTGAGACCAGCCTGCGCTACAAAAGTGAGCTCAAGGCCAGCCTGAGCTGCATAGTGAGACCCTGTCTCAAAAAGACAAAAATAAATAAATAATAATAATAATAATTATAATAAAATAAAATTAAAAAATAAAATAAAACTACAATATTTACCATTAACTATAGTCATCATATATCATTAGAACTTATTGCATGACTTTTAAAGCATTTTAACAAAGCACATGCCTTATCTTCTTTATGCTACATTGATATATCTATGACCTCCCTCAAGATACAGTAGATTGCCTGAACTACTGATTAGCCACCTAGAGATCTTTGTCCCAAATGAGACATTCTCAAGCAATGTAACATTCATGGGCCATAGCTATTTTTTGAATTGATGAATGGAATATATTTTCTGCTAATTGCCCATGATTTCCTCTCAATGCACAGAAAATTAATGATATATTGAAATGGTATATGATAAATCCAGAAAAGTGCCACTTCATGGCCAGATGCTGCTCCCGACCTCCAGTGTCTATGGGAACTCACCTTCTCTGCTGTGTTCCTGTTGGCCAGATGGGCACATGATACCAGGCTTTTTCAATCAAGAGCTATAATGGAAAGGCAAGTGCTAATTCCTCATGGTTACCATGCCTGTGGATGCCCTTTCTTTTGAATGTGGCTTCCAACATCTAAGAGTTTGACCATCTCATACATAGGACTAAGAGGTCAAGTGTAAAACCACACACAATGAGTAACTCATGGAGCCCTTTTTGCCAAGTGCAGGAAGCTTCTGTGGCTGTATGGGGTGGTAGCTCACAGTACGCACTCTACTCCATTTACCAAGCAGTGCAAGCACCCAGCTTTAACAGGGTTTCGTGCAGGAGCTGTGAGAAGTATAAACATGAGCAAGAACATAGTCCACGTCTTCATTCTTTTTTTTTTAAGAATTATTTTATTTTTTTCTTGTTTCAGAACTTTTGTTTGTTTATGTATTTATTTTTATGGCCGGCTCAGCCTGCCCTGAGGGCAGGGCTGGTGCAGCACGTGATGCCAGGGATCGAACCACGGTCCCTACAACCCCTAAGCTTTCCTAAGCAGGCCCTTTAGACCACTGAGCCATCCTGCCGGGCCCAGTCCATGTCTTCAAAAGGCATCTTATACAGAGTCAGTTCTTATGCTTAATCACCAGCAGCTTTTGAAGATTCTGACAAAAACCATGGGCACTACTCCCCATGTGTATACATGACCTATACAGAATATTAGGCTTATAAGTTGAGGTCTCTTCTCTCTGCTAAAGTCTAATCATGAGTTGATTTTAAAGAGGAAGGGAAAAAATATGTCCTTAATAACTGCAGAAAATAAAGACACCACAAATATAACTAGATGTGAAGGGTCTTGGGAGCAACAAAAGGGAGAGTGGGGTTTCCTTGCTGGGACAGAATGGGCCTCCCAGGACACAAGTGTCCTAGTGGGAAGGGCCGTGGATCAAAAGTTGCACCTGATAGAGAAAGTAGGCTCAGTACAAGTATGCATTAGAAGACCAAAAGCACATTCTGACGCTAAGAAGTCCCTATGACTATAGAATAGGACTCCTGGAGGAAGCGAGGCAGAGACCGTGAACCCTTTAGAGCACTGAGTGCTAATGAGCAGCCTACTGCACCACAGCGCCACCAGTTCACTGCTGCTGAGCTTCTGAGCCAAAGAGCAGTGAGCAGGGAGATTAAAGGGCAGCTGAGGGCTCGTCTTCATTCTTAGCATTTTAGATATCATCCAATAGACCATGCAAACAGCCTTGGCAGAAGCGAACCTCATAATATTTGTAGGACAGCTAAAAAGAAAGTGAGGAAATGATAGGTGTCTTGTTTTGAGAAGAAAGAAGTAAAGGCTCATACTGGGACACCAGAATAAGGGAATGGTGTGAACACATTTTTAAAAGGCCATGTATAAAGTTATTCAGTGAAGCCTAAAGTCCTCTGTGAAATTAATAGCCACAGGGGAGGTAAGATAGGTACCCAAGCCTCTTGTTCTAAAGTTATTAAGCACATTCTTAAGAGACCATGTCTTTCATGGTCGGTCTCTTATCTTTGTCTAGTCACCTACATCATCAACTATAATGTATCTAGATACTTAAAATTTACTAGATGGATTTCATCTCATTCTTTTATGGGATCTCATTTCTTGCATTCCTTTATGGCTTTGTGGATATAAGCTTATGGCAATCTTTCTCCATATGTCGCTACCTCTATGTGCAATAGATGTCTAATAAGTAGCGATACATTAAAATAATTCTTCTTTTTCTCTCATTAAGCAAAATTAAACATTGGCAACAAAAAATTACCTATTGTTCAGATCTTTTCATTTATCTTTTATTATTCTTTATAATCCTTGGTGTGATATTTTGAAAATATATATAGTAAATGCTTGGTTCATTTGAATTTGTTTAAATTTAACTTATACTATGACAGCTATTGAGGTAATAATTATCTTATCTTATTTTTAATAATAATACTGGTCTAAAAATACAACCCAAGGAACAGAGAATGTTTTCTGCTAAGAGGCCATGAATGTACTTTTAGGCCCTTTGAGGACTGGTATGATATTCAATTTAATTTTAGACCAAAACTATGTTGTAGACCTTTTCGTGAAGCTTTATTACATCACCTTAACCAGGAAATTAAAGTGAAAGTGAAGTGTTATCTTTATAAGACATAATGCTTTCTCCGAGGGCTCTCCATAAAGAGAACAAACTGCTTTAGTGATAAAAGCATACTTTGGGAGCAAGGAACAAGTTGAGATTAGAAGCATAAAAAACTGGCAAGCTACTCGGGTGTTGTTTGTGTTCATCTTTTGTAAAGATTTGACTCGTGACTCCTAATCAAAAACAAATCTAAAGTTTGTGTTCTTACTAATATTTTCTTTCTGAAGTAGTGCTTGGTTAATGTGAGTGATGGCTAATATCTGCAACATAACATAAACCAGGGAAAGCACACAATGTAACTAGTTCTCCTCCCTAGTAGATATTTAAATGCTATTTTCTCATGGTGAGAAGCCTGAATAAGTACATAAAAATAAATTATGTTGGAGAAAATCTTAACAGTTGGCTAGCTTGAGAATACTTGACCACAGTGTTCTCAGGATTGGGGGGTTATCTTTTAAATAAATCCTTCTCAATCAAGTGAGCATCAATTTCCTATTCTTCCTGTCTCGACTCTAACAATGTTCTTGAAATCATTTTCCATAACGGTGATTCTCAAATGCTACTGCTTATCAGAATCCCCTAAAGAGCCGCTTCAGCCTATGGATGTCCTGGCCACATCGCTGACCCAAGGGCTCAAATACCATAATCTGAGATTCACTCACTGTCTTAAAGAACAGCCCCACATTTGTTGGCCAGAGATGGGATCTGAACTCGGTCACATGCATTTCTAAACATAAAGCTAAGCATTAAACTTCATAAAATATAAATTCTCAGTAAAGCATAAAACAAATCTATATGCATAAAGTAATAAGCAGAGATATTTGCTCATTGAAAAATAGGGAGAAAAAAATAAGGAAAATATGACAAAGCCAACAATGGCAAGCATTCCTTAGTTATGGCTCCTACTCTCCAACTGCATCTCAGACTCCTCTGGCCCGGTCCCTTGATACCAAATCTGAAGACACTGTTCTTCGCTTCTTGGTGCCTCTGGCTACCAGCTACTCTTCTCCGAAGAATCTCCTCTCCTCCTCACCTCCAGCTGTGTACTGGTCTCTGAGCTTCAGGTATCAGTTAGAGATCTAGGGCCTCTCCTTCTGCTCCAAGCCGCCCCAAGCTCTCCTGCTCACAAAGGCATTCTTATCTTTAGACTCCTGTAACCACTGAAAGCACCACGCATGCAGACTTTTTGATACCTCAGACCTACCCTGCTCCTCAGGTAGGCCACCTGAGCATGCCTCTCCCATGGGAATCACCATGTCTTTCATGGTCGGTCTCTTATCTTTGTCTAGTCACCTACGTCATCAGCTATAATGTATCTAGATACTTAAAATTTACTGGGTAGATTTCATCTCATTCTTTTATGGGATCTCATTTCTTGCATTCCTTTAGGGCTTTGTGGATATAAGCATATGGCAATCTTTCTCCATATGTAGCCACCTCTATGTGCAATAGATGTCTAATAAGTAGCGATACATTAAAATAATTCTTTTTTTTTTTTTTTTCCTCTCATGAACTGGAGCTCTTTAACTTTTGAGATTGGTATTTGACCCAAAATTGAGCTAAACTAGTGATAAGTGTGATAGCAATCTCTTGTGGATTTATAACACCATTGCATCCACTAAGAGGAAAACGAACCTGAAGTTACAGAAGAAAGCTTGTGAAACAAATACCTTTATAACCAGCTGGGTAGACCAAAGAATTGGAAAAATGGGGAGGAGCATTTTAATGCTTCTGTTTTCTCTCAAAAATAAGCATAAGGCCAAAAATGTATGCAGCAGTTCACAGTTTCCTGGTTCCTTTTTCCCCGGAATTCCTGTGTTATGGTTTGTGTGTGGATATCCCCCAAATCCTCATGCAGGCGTTGTAGGGGCAGCTTCTAGAGTTTATGATTAGCTCATGATCCAGTGCTGGGATTATGGGAGTGCTACATCTGCCCTCAGACAGGCATAACCTGAATACCGTATGAGGAGGGAAGAGGGGCTTGCCGGCTGCCACCGCCGCTGCCCCTCCCTTTGCTCTCTGCTGTTTTCTGCTGCCATGACCTGCTGGCCTCTGCCATGTGCCCCTGTACCTTGGAGCCAGCCCAGTATGAACTAAAACCTCCAGTACCTGTGAGCTAAATAAACCTTTTCTTCCTTAATTTTGGGCATCAGGTATTTTGCCCCAGCAACAAGAAAAAAGTAACTGAGGAAACCTGTAAAGTGGTTAATTATTATTTCATCAGGTAAATGAAGATACAGTCCAATCCCAGTCTGCTACCTCTAAGCTCATTTTTCTCTATAAAATAGGTACTGATTACCATGCATATCAGATTATGTTGTATATTTTGACTATATGCATTTTATTTTTTTAATTTTATTTATTTATTTATTTGTTTGTTTGTTTGTTTGTTTATTGTAGAACCAGGGATTGAACTCAAGCCCTTGCACTTGCCAGGCAAGGGTTTAGTCTACTGAGCTATCTCCCCAGCCCCTTATTTGCATTTTTTAATGAGAGAAAACACCTCATTGCTTCCTGCTCACTTACTGACCCTCTCCAGTCTAACTTTCGGGACTGGCCTGTGTCTTACACTAACTATCGAGCCCATAATCGCACTCCCACCTACTGAGAGATGAGCAAGTACTGCATTAAAGTGGAGGCTGTGCGAAAGGAGCTTTACATGTCCAAGAAGGAAGGCCAAGAAAGAAGGCCAGCGGGCCACTTAGACCAAGCACTCTGAGGGGCACCTGGAATTGCTTCCGACACCTTTGCCTGACAGGGAACTCTCCCTCACCATCTCCTGAAATGCTGCATGGAACTTTCCATTTAAGGGTTGTCACAGAAGAAAGAAAACATTTATATACATCTTCATCTTTTGGCTCAAAGGCCATCAAACTTTAGGTAACTAAAAGATTAAATTTCCGTAATTACCTTTCCTATAAGCTCACAAAAATATTTTTCAAATCTGCTGTACTAAAGAGCACAATTTGGCACTTCAAATCCAGCATGTAAACAAATTAGACTATTACTCCGTTCTCATCCTCTGAAGAGAGCAGTTACCAGTTACCATGGCAAACTCAAGAGGGAAATACAATCAGCAAATTAACATCGAAGGAAGAAAGGGTTGGACAGCTTTTCGGGAAGAGCAACCCGTCAGTGCTGGTAGGAGATTTGATGGGAGTTACCGGCAGCGCTCTCGGGACCTGCTTCACAGGTGGCCAAGCCAACCAAATTCCAAGTACCAAGCACCATCACGTTAAGTATGGGGCAAGGGTGAGGTTGAGAAACCGTGAATAACTAGGAGAGTGCGTGTCCGCATGCATGTGCGCGTGCTCGCACACACAGAAACATACACTGGCTATGTGTCTGGATGATATCTCTATTCCCAATGGCACATTAGCAAATCTTATTCATACTGAACTACTGAACCTAAGTGCCATCTTTTTTCTCCTAATTAAGAAAGTTAGCATAATGCTGTGAGTGACATTTCTATAGGTAGAAACCTAAAACCCTTTGAAAATCACGTGTGTGTATAGAATTATATGAATAATTTTTAAATTCCTTAGTTTAATTAGTCATAACTTCTTGGTGGGCTGGCCAGATAGGTGGGCAAATTAAGGTGCCTGCTTAGGCAGACCCTGGGGATTCCATCCCTGGCCTGCGTGCCAGCCCCGCCTCCAGGGCACGCTGAGACAGCAACTGAGACTGGGCGTGGAGACGCGCACCTGTAATCCCAGCGCTTGGGAGGCTGAAAACGGGAATCACTACAAGTCCAGTCCGCATAGTGAGACCCTGTAGACTCTATGCCAAATACATGAATAATTATGATAACTCCTTGGAACTCAGTCCATAACCTGTTACCAGGTTGCTTTGATACCAAAGGGCCACAACCAGCTGACTTCGTGCAGTGTGTCCTGTTCTCAAGGAAAAACAGACGCACTGGGCAGGTGGCTTCTGGCGCTCTGGGCCCTGGTTCTCTAGAGAAGCGCTGGGCCCGCAGCAGCAGCACAACCCGGGGGGCCAGTGTGCAGCCAGAGTCAACAATCGCTCCTCTGATGTTACAGCGGCACAGTTACTACAGGACGCCTTGAGCTGCCCTCCCAGCCCCTCGCTCTCTGAGAACCCGATAAAGCCTCGAGGCCACTGGCTGTCAGAACGACCTGCAAAGCTTTGCCAAAATTCTTTCTCACACTCTTAAATTTTGGAATCAGGAGACTGCAGGAATGGACTTCTGAATTTTTAAGGGACCTGTAAATGCTTTAGAAGAAGGACACCATGCTTACATTCAATAACTGGGCCTTGCGGCCCTGGAATAAGACCTAGGAAAGGCTGATCTTGAATTAAATCATGGAGCAGTGTAAATCTTGAAGTTGTCTTCTGTGTTGATCCTTTCTGTACCCTCTCTCTCCATTGACCCTACTTATACCTTTCTACTTCTTATAAATTATGAAACTGGTCATTTCTGCACAAACACAACTGGGTTTTATGTATGATAAGTTAGTAATGACGTAAGCAGCATTAGGGCAGAGGGTGTTTTAATTGTTCTAATGCTCATGGCGAACATTTGTTTATCATCTATAATTTTAACACTTTTCCCAGGGGTACTTGGATTTAACCTATCCCTCCTGCAGCTGGTGGACTCCATATTCTCCTAGAATAGAAGGAGACCTCAGAAAGCAGATGATGAATATCTCCATACCAACGCCTCCCCTATGCCCACCACCAGCTGCCCTCTTCCTTCCCCTCATGGAGACTTTCCTGACTCATACTGCAGGAATTTATAGCAAGTCATTGAATATTTATCTTTTTATGTTTATTAGGCAGATTAAAAAAATGTTGGCATTAAAAATCAGTAGCTGAAATCAATAGTAATAGCCTTGCTTTGAAGACTATGAAGTACTACACGGATTTTGTTTATTGTTTATATGGTTAATGCTAACTGAAGCATTGGTTATGCAAACTCTTTGCCTTGCCTAGTAGGTTAACATAAAATAGGCACAGCGCTATAGATGACAGCTCCACTTCCTCCTGGGCCTACTACCTAACAGGTGCTGTGTAGTGCCTATTTAAAGCTTGAGACCAACTTAGTAAATACGCACAGTGCCATCTAGTGGTGCACAATTATTATTGCATATTCTAAAGGTCCATTTTCTAAGAGAATTTAACATACCATTATGCAGCACCTACACACGACAGAAGGGCTTTCACAATAGACTTCTTAGTAACTTCCTGATGAATTTCAAATCAGTCTTTTTCAGTGTTACTCTTTAAATAAACAAAAGGCTTATAATACTTGCTTCTCAGTAATAGTAATATATACTGAAAGCTTCCAAGTCTCTTTTCTTGGTGGTGCTGGGATCAAACCCAGGGCTTTATGCATGCAAGGCAAGAATTCTACCACTGAGCCACACCCCAGCCCAGTAATATATATTGAATGATTATTTTTCACCAAACACTATGTGATACCCTGTGTGGTTGACCTCATTTAATCTGCACCATTACACGGATTTGGACAATTATTGTCCCCAGTTTACATATGAGGAAAGTTAAGGATGTTGACGACTTGCTAGGGCCATGCAGATGGCCAGTAGGGGATGTCCAGCCACTCTCTGGATCCTGTGCCCCTCCCTGAAGGTGCAATTTTACCTCCTAAGGCAGTTACCGATCAAGGGACATGTCCAAGAAAGCCTGTGGAAGATGGCATCCTTCACTGAACATCCAACTGTCCAAGATGACAAAACCATTTCACATTTTACTGTTAGAATGTCTGGCAATTGAAGTGAAGACGTACCTGGTGGGGAAACCAAACCGCGGTTTGTCTTCCTTTATATTGGCCACGAAATATATGCTCAGAATTGCTTGTTTATTAGTTTATTGGATGTGAGAAACCATACCTAGACTTAGCTCCCACTACTTCCCACTTCCTGCTTGTCCATCATTATATTTTTCATCATTATATTTTTCATCATTATATTTTTCTCTTCAAGTCAGAAATTACACTTTTCACTATTAGTTCACCCTTTAGCTCAGAGGGTGTTTATTTTTTAACACTAAAGATTATCATTGGTTGGGCACCTAACATGTGCCAGGCCCTGCAGCTGTTGCCTGGGCACCTGCTATGTGCCAGGCCCTGTGGCTATTGCTTGTAAATACATTTTCTCTTTTAGTCTCACTACAACTCCGTCTGGATGTTTTCTTCATTTCTACAAGGAGAATGTTAAGATCTATAGAAATACAACCACTTTCCCAGTCTCCCATGACTGGCAGAAGCAGGAAGGGAGTGTCACTCTTTGTGACTGTCCAACCTGTACCTTTTCACCACGCCACCCCTGGAATGAAGCAATAGAACATGGCATGTGGTGACAGCTTTTCTGCATTCTGCCACCCTGGATGTAAAAATACCTCTGCCTCTTGCTTGGACCACACCAGGCTCCCACTACTTCCCACTTCCTGCTTGTCCATCATTATATTTTTTCTCTTCAAGTCAGAAATTACACTTTTCAGCTGCCTTTCTCAGCATGTGGCTCTCTCTTTCTTAAAACCTGCATCTCCTACTCAGCATAAGGAACAAAATCTTTCTGTAAGCTAGAGTGCCCCTGCGGCCTGATCTCCCCCTTGGGCCCACCGCAGCCCTACATAATCCCATCTTCTAGCCCGTGCGCGGGCTCTTGCAGTGCCTGTCAGCTTCTCACAGTCTGTCAGAGTTGTGTGGGTCCCCAGCTGAGCACGCTCCCCGAGGCAGAAGCTATATCCTCACTGCCTGCAAGTCCCTGAGATCTACTGCAGGCATCTTGCAAATAGTTATGAAATTAGTTTCATTTCAGCCATTTATAATATTCTATCCACAACTAGTATATTTTTGTCTTATGGGACTCAAGAACTCAACTTCTGGATGACACCTCCAGCCCTTTTTATTTATCTTTAGACAAGGTCTTGCTCATGTTCCCATACTAGCCTTAAATTTTTGATTCCCCATATCAGCACTTCCAGCACTTGAGATTTCAGGCATGGGCGATGGCCCCAGCTTTAGAATCAGTACTGTATTTTTCTTTATATTGTGAACCTGAATAGACATGGAGGAGAACACAAATGGGGTGTATCTATCTTTTTTTTTTTTTTTCCCCCTGGGGATTGAACTCAGGAACCTGTGCTCTCCAGGCAGGCACTTATTCTACTGAGCTATCTCCCCAGCCCCATTGTATTTAACTTTAATAACTTCTCTTTTTATGTATTTGGCACAGGTTTCACTACACAGCTCAGACTGACAGTGAGCCTCCTATTTTAGCCTCCTCAGCACTGGGGTTACAGGCATGTGCCACCATGCATGGTCTCAGTGGCCATCTTTGTGTGCCCAGGGGTGGAGCTGCCACAGCATATGGTGCCAGGGATCAAATCCCAGTCCCTGCACTTACCTAAGAAATCACTTAGTCCACTGAGCTATCTTACCCACCATATCTTTAGTAACTTCAATGTGATTCCTAGTTAGTTCTCTAAATAATAGACCATTATGGCTTATGTGACCTGTATAATTCCAAGTGACTTCCAGGTGTTATCTCACTAATCTTCACTGTAATCATCCAAGGACAGTTGCTCTCCTTCATCCCATTTCTCCAAGATGAAGGATCAGAGACATGAACTGAGCGAGGTTGACTGATGTTCTGTCTAGGATTCAAAGCAACACCCATATGGTTCATAACAACTGCAGTTTAATGCTCCTGACCTTATTTCTCTGACGACTTACCTCCTTATCATTTGCTTCCTTAGCCATCAGATACTGATTTCAGCCCCCTAAGGGACATGAGGAGTGCTGGAGGTAGGACTGGGATCACAATGCATAGCCTCTCGCTGCCCATTCGCAGTGCAGGGGCAGACAAGCAAGCCCACCCACAGAGAAAGCCCCCTGAATGCTGCTGGAGGAAGATCGGGCTCCGGGGTGGCACATGAGAGAGGCCTGGAACCTGGTAATAGAGGGTCCCTGAGGGAGTGCCATTGACAATAGTGAATGATGAATGAGACGTAAGCAAGAAATAAGCAGAAGCCAGATTTCCAAAATAGAAGCAAGCCAGGCATGGTGACCCACACAGGCCTGCAATCCCAGCATTCTGGGAAACTAAGAGAGACAGACCATTAATTCAAGGACCCTAGACAATTTTGCAACTGGGAAAACTCTGCCTCAGAAAGCAAAAGGAGCTGGGAATACAGTTCAGTCCAGACACCCTGTGTTTAATTGCTAGTACTACAGGAAAAGGTTTTCCAGCCACCTCTGGATTTCAGCTTCATGGGAAGTTCTTAAAGCCAGGGGCAGCAGCACACAGCTGTAATCCCAGCTACTTGAGAGGCTGAGGATGGAGGGCTGCAAATTGAGACTTCACCTCAAACTAAAAAATAAAAGGGCCTGTAGCTCAGTAGTAAGCCACCCCTGCATTTGTCCCTTTGTATCACAATAAAGGAGAAAAAGCAATAGCAAGCCTCTAAGGAAAGGCCACAGAAACTAAACATGTAGGAAAACAGTCTGTGGGAAAGCCTACATAGCATTCCATTTCTCAGGAAATGAAACATAAATATATGCATCACTGAGAAAAGATCAAGTATTTGTAAATGCAAAACTGTCCTGAAAAGTGAACCTTGAACGTGGGTGAAAATATGAGAGGAACTAAAACACTTACCCTGTTGATGGGATGATGGAATGGTGCAAGTGCTTTGAAAGACACTCTGGAAGGTCCCTCACACGTTAAACTATATAACCAGGTCTTCATTTCTAAGTATTTACCAAGATAAATAGAAGTCTGTGTCTGCTATACTCGGATCAACTCAGATGTCCATCAACAAGCGAGTTGATAATCAAACTGGGATAAACCCATACAATGACATTACCTAGCTACCCCAGCATTATGGGGTAGCTCATTGGATTAAAGTGCCTGCAAGCAGGCACAGGGGCCAGGGTTCAATCCCTGGACTTGCTATGCCAGCCCCACCCCTGGGGCACACTGAGAGGGCAATTGAAACTGGGCGTGATGTCACAGGCCTGGAATCCCAGCTCTTGGGAGGCTGTAAACAGGCAGAGCACGAGTCTGATCCAGTAATGAGACCCTGAAACACCCTGTAGACCTTTCCCTAAAACACAAACAAGCCATATATATATATATATTATATATAATATATATATATATATTATATATAATATATATATATAATTGTGAAATGGGAAGAAATTATTCAAAAGGAAAGAGAAACTGGGATGGAAGGAGAAAAAAGAGGAAGAGAAAAGGAAAAAAGTTTGACTGAGGTCAGTCAAGCTATTGATGCCTGCAACAATATAACCTCAATCTTAAAATGCCTACATTAAATGAAAGTGTCCTGGTGAAAAAAAGCATACATACTGCAGGATTTCAGCTACTTAGAATTCTAGAAGGTCGCAACAGTGAGCAGAGGAGCGAGAGGCCACCTGTGTCAGTGGGAATGGAAGGCAGGGAGCCCTGGGGAACCTCTTGGGTGAATGGACAAGTTCATGACTGCAAATGGCAGTGATGGTTTTTGGAGTGTCCTAATACGACTGCAAGGCGAAAGAGAAAAATCTAAAATGCATTTTTTAATATGCCAGTGGAAGTAAGCATGACTTAATAAATGAGATAAGCCAAGCAGTGATGGCCTTGGCCAGCTGCCCCACTGCGTGACAGCGCTGCCTGGTGCCCAGAGCTTACTGGGAGAGTTTATTTTAGCTCAGAGTTGAGAGATCTCAGTTCACTGTTCACTGACTACAAAGCAGGTGCATCGTAGCCTGGCAGGAAGTGTGGCGAAAGGAAGCTGCTGCTCTGTTGGCCACCAGGAGCAGAGGCGACTGGCAAGAGGAAGGGACCGGAACCTGATACAGCAGCGTGCCAGAGCTCAGGCCTCGGAGACCCACTTCCGGCAGCCAAGTCCCACAACCTCTCACCTCTTTTAGCTAAAATACATCCCTGGTTCATTCAGTGAGGATCTTAGTGCCCTCACAGATCCAGTCATCCCTCCAGAAGATTCCCTCAAGGCGACTCCCTCTAGTCAAGCTGAGGAGTAAAACTAACCGGCACAATTATACAACTGAGGAATTGCTTGTGCTCTGGGCAGCTAACAATCAGCTACTCGGCTGTGCTACTGCACTACATTAAATGCTTGTCCTTTTCCCTCCTCTTCCTTAGCTTTCCTTTCTGCTCAGTTGCAGCTGCACATTGCTGAGAAATATATCAATACATGCAAATATTTGAAAGATTCAATTGAAATTTTGATATCCTTCCAGACATGAAAATCTCAGTTCTGGTCCTGTTGTCTTTCAAAGGGACCAGGGTGTACAGTGGAGGGGTACTTTCAACGCAGCAAACTTGGGTACTTTAAACTAGATAAACTTGGATGCACTTTAAATATCAGGTTTGCCCTTGACTTGCCTGTGTATTGTCAGTTAACTTCCCTGTGCTCTGGCTTTCCTGCATGTAACCTAGAAATCTCAGCTGTACTTCAGCAATCACAGTGAAGAGTAGAAAGAACTCGCTGTGCAGTCAGCCAACTGTTTGCTTGGTGTTGCACATTATATAGCAAGTCAGACCAAAATTGTATGCTATTAGGGCCAGCCGAATAGCTCAACAGATTAAAACACCTGGAAACGGGGCACAGGGGCTGGGGTTCGATCCCTGGGCCTACCATGCAGGCCCTACCCCTAGGGCACACTGAGAGGACAATTGAGACTGGACGTGGTGGTGTGTGCCTGTAATCCCAGATTTGGGGAGGCTGTAAACAGGTGGATCACTACAAGTCTGATCTAGTAGTGAGACCCTGAACAAGACCCTTCCCTAAAATAAAAAAATAAACTATATATATATATATATATATATATATATATATATATATATATATCCACACACACATATTCTGCAAAATGGGAAGAAATTATTCAAAGGGAAGAAATTGGGATGGAAGAAGAAAAACAGAAAAATAAATACATATATATGTATTTATGTGTGATATGTGTGATCTATATGATAGTTAAGATAGTTATACTACTAATAGTTCATTGAAAAGGAAGGTTTGTGCCTATATTGTTTGACCCGTTTTTCATGCCTATGTCTTGTAATATGAGCAACTGCTTTGAAGACAACAATACACAGTGTACTAACCATTGTCGCTGCCCTACAATCTTGTTTTGAAGCTTTGTACCATTGTTTCTATTGAGGTTTTTTCTGTTTAGAAAACTCTTAGAAGGGCTGGCCAGACAGCTCAGCAATTAAAGCACCTACTTTGGTAGACACAGGACTGGTATTCTATCCCCAGCATGTAGTGCCAGCCCGGCCCCCAGGGAGCACTGAGACATCAATTGAGACTGGGTGTGGCAGCATGTGCCTGTAATCCCAGTACTTGGGAGGCTGAAAAACAGAAGGATCACTACAAGTCTGATCTGTGTAGTGAGACCCTACAGACCCTGTACTTACTACATTTTAGATAGATAGATAAATAAATAAATAAACTCTTAGAGATCATACACTGTCTTTTACACATTTACTTATGTCAACTTCTGCCATAGCCAAACACGTGGGGCGGGAGGAATCTAGATACACCAGGGTGGATGGGCAGCTCAAGAAATATGTCTGCCCTTCCACTCACTCGGGGCTGATGTTTAACTCTGCTTTCACTGTAGTGCACCTGGTAGACATTTGGAACGTCATAGAAGCACTGCGAGAAAATGCTTTGAACAACCTGGACCCAAACATGGAGCTTAATGTGGCCCGCCTAGAGGCTGTGCTCTCCACCATTTTTTACCAGCTCAACAAACGGATGCCAACCACTCACCAGATCCACGTGGAGCAGTCCATCAGCCTCCTGCTTAACTTCCTGCTCGCAGCCTTTGACCCGTAAGCTCCCTCCGACTGTCAGTGACTGCCTGTTGGGTATCCCACTGCACTTTCCATGGTCCTGTCCCCCCAAAAGTGTCCTAGCATAGCCTCTTTGCTCTTCACCAGACGCTTATGGCAGTAAAGTCTCCCAGGGGTTGGTATCAATTTTAGTGGCTGCGGGAAAGAGCCCACAATAAAACAGCGCCATAGGGAGGTGAGGTCACTTGTGCTTTAGAAGCTCGCCTTCACTCAGCTCATCCTGCAGTCCTTAGCAGCTCAGGTCACCTGAGTGAGTGTCATGAAGGCGTGGGGGGGCAGAGTGACTTAATGAGACATGAAGAGGGGAGGATACCTTTAGCTCTTTTTTAGCAAATTCTCTACAATGGTGTTTCTGAGGTGTCATAACAGAATCCTAAGAGAAGAAACTGAAAAGGCTTTCTTGATTGGCTTAACCTGAGGAACCCTGACTTGTGTTAAATGGACTGGTCAATTATGCACACTATAAACCAGTGTGGTGCTGTCCGCAGACTACAGTTGAAACTCAGCCTCATCATCATATAATTTCCCCCATGGAATCAGAGAATTTCAGAGTTGACTGATGTCTTAAAGACCGTTCATCCAAATCTCTCATTTTACGGATGAAAGAACAGAAGCACAAAGAGATTGTCACTTATCCAGGGCCTTGCAGCATAGTAGTGGCACTGTGGGGACTTAGGTGTTTCAGCTTTTCCAAGCTATATGCCAGCATCACAAAATGTGCAAATTCCCTGGAATCCCGTTATTGGTAGCAAGTTTCCAGAGGCTCTTGCCGTAGCCTCTGCTATGGACAGAGGATCCCCCCCCCCCCCGTCACCTTTGCCACTTGTTTTTACTATTGAAAAGGAATATCTCTAACCTGACCTTTTATCAATCACATTTTAAGATCTCCAAAGCTTTGGCTTAGTTCCCATCTCTGGCTAATATTTAAGAGTGTTTATCCCTGCAATGAGATGGCCCAGCCAGGGCAATGCCACTATGCTATTCACCAATGTCACCATCTATCACTTTGCAACCTAGAATAGGAACAGAATTGTCCCTTCTTGGTTTACCAGGGCACATTGTCTCCACGATGTTATGTTGTGAGAAATTCTCAAATTGAAGTAAACCAATTTAAAAGGAACAGTCCAGCTTGACAGATTCCTTGCTTTGTCTGAGTAGACTCCAGAACAATACACTGTTTTCTGGCCTACTCACTATGGTAATGAGTGGCAAAGCAGGTAAAGGGGGCTGCCGTCCCACAAGACAGGCAGCTGAAAGGAAGCAGCCTTGGAATTTCTGTGACATTTCTGTTCTGGAAGCTTGACAAGAACATGGCAGTTTTAAACGTGTCACTAAAGGTTTTGTGGGATTTATTTGTTATAAGTGTGTGTTAGTCAGCTCTCTACCACTGTGAGAAAATCCCTATGATAATTTATAAAGGGGACGTTGTGACTCAGGATCTCGGACATTTCAATCCATAGTGTCTTAATCCATTTATTTGCTACTGTAGTGAACTAATATGTCATGGTGGACATATAGCAGGGAAGACCCATGGTGGCTGAAAAGCTGGGAGGGAGAGAGGGAAGGAGGGAGGGAGGGAGAGAGAGAGAAAAAAACAGAGAGAAACAGAGACAGACAGACAGACAAAGATAGAGACAGACAGAGAGACAGAGACAGAGAGACATGGAGAGAGAGAGTGCCCTTCAGGGTCACCTTCAGCAC
This sequence comes from Myocastor coypus, assembly GCA_004027025.1. Taxonomy (NCBI): domain Eukaryota; kingdom Metazoa; phylum Chordata; class Mammalia; order Rodentia; family Myocastoridae; genus Myocastor; species Myocastor coypus. Next base: position 138,698 of record PVJA010000591.1, on the reverse strand, counting down.
GCCTAACTTCCTACTGCTAGAGACCACCTCCTAAGGGTTCTGCCATCTCCCAGTAATACTTGAGGCTGGGGACCAAGCCTTTAGCTTCGGAGGACATTTAAGATACAAATTATAACAGAGTGCAACGAACACAAATATAAAAAGAAAAGTCTGATTTCCAACTGAGTTCTGGGGTATTTCTGGGAGATTCACAGGCAATTAACATACGTACAGAAACAGAGACAGATTAACAATAAAGAAGGGAGTGTTGTGAACCAGGTGGAATGCAAACCACCACTGTGCTTTTGTTTAGAAATACTGATGAGATCATTTCAATGAATGAAGCCATAAATGTTCCTCACGTATCTACTGATAAGGTAGCTGCATCGTTTCAAGAGTGAGGAGCACTAGGTGTAAGGACTATTTAGGTAAGGATGAATTCACACAGAAGTACGGAGAGAAATGTTTATCATCTACACTTCCTCCAGATATAGGAAGCCTCCAGATATATATTTCAGTACACTCCGTTGCCATCTGAAGACTTGGACTGAAATATCCTTGCCTTCTCTCCCTTGCTGCACAGATATATATATGTAGTTTTACTGGCACTTGTGTTTTTCTTGTGCCTATTTTGTAATTTCATTGTGAGAGGGAAGCTACAGAAAGTATAACTAACTGGAAATGTAACTTAAAAGTGAAATAAGACATACATAAGCAGAAGGAATCTACAATGTTATTTCTTGCAATAGTGAACTTCTATTCATCCAAATGAGCTCCATTATGGAAGCTGACGTCACTTCCTCCCACTCACCATGAAATTCAAGTGTTTAAGACAACTTTCTGTATTTTAGCAGAGATAAATGAGCCTGATGCTACCAGACCTGAGATGTGCTAGTGTGATTACAGACTCCCTGAAACATTCAAGAGATTGTCTCCCATTGGGAGTATTTTAATTGTAAATGTTTAAAGAAAGAAAAAGAAACAGGAAAAATCCAAATTAAAAAAATAAAGATACCTGAAGAACTTGGACTCTAAAGAGGCAGTGTTTAAAAAGGAAGAAAGAAACGAAAGAAATAAAGGAAGCTAGTATAGTAATTTGAACTCGTGAAGAATGAGAACTTGAATTCAAGGCACCTTGCTCATTTACTTGGCAGGGCTTAAAGTTCACTAGATCCAGCCAGGCGGACTCTGAAGTCATGATCAATGCCCACGTCAAGTGGATGCATCCCTGGAAACAAGACCACCCTTCCCACAACCATGACTCCCCTCCTTCCCTCAAAAATATGAATCTTCCTATAGTCAGTAGTCAGTTTCCTAGCTACAAAGCTTCTGCAGTCTTTGAAAAGTCAGTCTCTTAGAAGAAATGGTCATAATTACATAGATTGGATGACTTCTCAGGGCTAGGAGGTAGCGTCTGACCCCAGTGGCCTCTGCCCATACTTGCCATTCTGTTACAAAAGAAAAAAAAATCTCTTAGTCTAGAAGGTATCTATTCTTCCTTACTTCTGAAGATGCTGTTTCCCAGCAAGGCACATTTGTAGTGAACTTGTGAGGAGAAGCTTTCAGAAGCCACAAGCAGGGATCCTAGGGAAATGATGGATGTTCCTGGAAACAATGAGAAGGATGTCAGAAGAGGGGAACAGGGCTGAAAGGGAAGAGGACATGTTAGGAAAGAGCCAGAGCTCGGCTCAGTCATCTTCTGCTGACTGCTCCATCCTTATACCCCAGGACCTGTCTTCTACTTTCACTTCTTTGCTCCAAAAACCACTAATGAACACCCAGAAGCTTTTTCTCTTAGTTCTTGTCTGTATCCTCCCAGAGGGTAAAACCTCTTTGAAGTATTGGAAGTATTGTAAGAATCTTTCTTGTTATTATTATTTTTTAAGAAATAGAGAGTAGCTCCACAAAAAACCAACATGGCAGAGTTACAGGATGAAAATCATTCTTAGGTCTTACCATTTTCTTTAGTGTAATTCTGTGCCATGTCTTTTTTTTTTTTACTAATTTGTATTCTGTTTAAAATTTTTAAAAAATAACACCCAACAAATTATAGTGAATTTTAAAATGGACATTTTTTAAAAGCCTATGCGTTGCTATTTTGAGAGGTGAAACATGTGACAGTTTAGACCTTGACGTCCCTCCAAAGGCTCCCGTGTGCCTAGCGGGAGGCCCTTGGGAGGTGACTGGACCATGGTATCAGTTGGTCCAGCTAAACATGATGCTGAAGCTGCAGTCGAGTTGGAGGAGGGAGGCCACCGGGAGGCAGGGCAGGAAGCGCCTGGCGCCCATCCTCCCTGGATTGCGTCGCACCTCCCACCGCCGCACCATGCAGCCTTTCTCCTCTGCCAGGGCCCTCGGCTATGTCACCTCACCTTACAGCCAGTCAACACTGTGGACTCAAGCTTCTGGACTGTGAGCCAAGCTAGACTTTTCTTCCTTAGAGTTGTGGGTGTCAAGTTCTGTGTTTCAGCAAGGGCAAAGTCGCTAAGACAAGTCACCAACTGATGCTGTTGCCTCTCTCAAGATCACGCGCGCATGCGCGCGCGCGCGCGCACACACACACACACACACACACACACACACACACTCACACACACGTCCCACTGTTACTTGTACAAGAGTCTGCTGCTCTCTCACAGTGCATCTCTGGCTGCATCTGACTACGGCCCACAGATTACACTAGGATGCGATGTGACTTAATCCTTCGGGTGTGCTCAGCCCCTAAGACTCAACCCAGCGCAAGAACTGATGAGTGAAAATTACAGGCTGCCCTTCTTAGCAATGGCAAAACTCACTTAATTCCTACTCAGAGAAGTTCTCCTTCATCCCCACCATAATATCAACATTCTGTCACTTCCATTCATACCCTCTATGACAGGCAGTCACAACTACTAAAGTAAGTGACATCACTGCCACAAATTTCGCCGTACCTCTCTTACTTCCTTCTTACTTCCCAGGAAACCCTAGCAACAACTTCAGTTTTGGCTTCTGCTGACTGCAGTCCTTTAGTACCTTGTTTCTGAGAACAGTTTCTCATAAAGTAGATATGTAACCGTGACTTTGTTTTTAGCAAATATTTCCACACACACATTCAGTTACTGAAAACAATCATAGGACAGTGATAAATATTAAAAGAGAAGAATGATTTTCCCCTCTGCAGGGCTCAACCTGCAATTTAATGTCAGTTCTTTAATGATAATAATGATAGTTGTAAAAATAGCTAAGAAGTACCCAACATTGGCGAGGTGCCAACAATCTTCCTCGTGTATTATGTAATGATTCAGGTTGAGGAGATGAAGCCAAGACAGAGAGGTTAAATAACTTACAGAGCACACAACTGCTTACTGGGTAAGGAATGCAGAAAAAAAGGAAAGAATTGCTTCAGTTTCAACTCTACTCAAGCTTTCTGTCTCATTTTTAAATATGAGAATTAATGCACTCTTGTACCCAGATTCATCCTAATCATTTCAGAATATTAGTATTAGGCTCACCTTGGTAAGCTTTCCAATTTGTGGCATTTAAATGTATTCTGACACTGTACGTGCAATAAATATTTGGACTTAACAAGTTTTATGCTGTGCCATTAATGCCAGTCTTCTGACAACCATGCAGGATGACAAATCCATTGAGTGACAGTCCTGCACAGAGAGTACACAGCTCTGGCATCTTCCTCTCTGTATGACACATCATTCCTTGCCAGGCTATCGGAAGAGCCAGGCCCATTGATGGGCCTGCGCCTCTGTGACAGGCAACACAGCACGAATTCTTATGCAAAGGCATAAAATGATCCTGGAACCCTGCCAAAATCTTTCTGCCTTTTGAACTTTATAAATGGTTCTGATGTTTAGTGCAAGGAAAACAATGCAAAGTCCACAGCCATTTTTCTGTGCACCAGTAATGCATCCTGACTGTGTCGGAGGCGACAGGGACGTGCAACAGCAAGGGGAAAAGAGGCGCCCCCAATCCGCACGCGCTGCACTTTTCTTCTATTATTTACAGCCATCGCAAATAAGATTTTAGAACTGTTTGCTCGACTTGATGTTTTTCTTTTAAAATAATCTATATATTAGCACACGTATGTCTACAGTACTTAACAGTTACACTCAGCCTGGGCAGTTGGGGCACCACATTTCATCATCGGCTCCCTGTTCCCACCCATACCTGCCTTTGCCCCCCCTTCCTCTGCCCCGTTCCCATCTTCCTCTTTCCTAAAGTCTCTCTTTTATGATGATTTCTTTTCCTTGGAATATCCTAAATTCCAGTTGTCCACAGAATGCTATCCTCTAGGTAGCTAAAATTTTGCTTTGGTGGAAAATAGTGCAGGCAAGATTTCTCCATGAAATGGAATCCTTTTTCCCAAGAATTTTCACAATTGTGAATACATTCAGCCTCCTTAATGCCACTTATCTTTTACCAGACTTATACTTATTTTTTTATTTTTTTTTCTTGTTTCAGAACTTTATTTATTTATTTTTATGACCTGCTCAGCCTGCCCTGAGGGCAGGGCTGGCACAGCATGTGGTGCCGCGAACTGCAGTCCCTGCAGCCACCTAAGCTTTCCTAAGCAGGCACTTTATTATTTTTTTTAACACTTTAGACCACTGAGCCATCCTGCCAGGCCCACCAGACTTATACTTATGATGAGTGACAGATCAGATGTTTTAAAAGGTAAGAGAGAGAATTAGCCCTCCTAGTGCTGTGTAGAGTTCTTTTTTTTTTTTTTTGAGACAAGGTCTCACTATGCATTTCAGGCCTTGAACTCACTTTTGTAGCCCAGGCTGGTCTCAAACTCGCACTGATCCTCCTGCCTCAGCCTCACAAGTGCTGGGATTACAGGCGTGCGCCACCACGCCCGGCTTTAGAGTTCTTAACTTAGATGTTTTGCTGTTATTTTAGGAAGCCCAGAGAGATGCCAGGACCAAATACAGACTTCCTTTTTGTTCACAAATTAACATCACCATCGCCTGAATTCAAAGCCATTATTATATGACTATTATTCCACAGGAAAAAAAAAATGTAAATGCAAACAAGTTTATAAAAAATAATGGGGGCAATAAAGTTAATAATTATAATTTTAATTGAACACTCCATAGTTCTCATACCCAATAAATCAAAAAATTTCTTTTCTTTCATATATTAATTAAATTAATATGCTCTAGGTGCTGTGATAAGATAATGATACAACAAGATAATTGACCTAGGTGACCTTTTTTGAAAAAAACAATGTTACATTAAAATTTACAATTGCCAACCCTTTTTCTCTAATAAGCTGTGAGCAAATGGAAAGCAGGAGCTAATTCTTTGTCACCTGTGCACCACCAGCCTCTAGAACCATCCCAGAACATATTTAGTGGGCAACTACTAAATAATCTTCATAAGTAAAACGACTGTCAGATAAAGAGATGTGTCAGCAGGTCACAGAAGAAGCAAGCAGGGGCTGTGCCGCCAGCACGCACATCCAAGAGCAGCTTGGGTGCTATGTCCCTGCTTAAGACAAATGCTTATCAAATCCTTCTATAAAATACATTGGTTGTTGCCGGGTGTGGTGGCTCACGCCTGTAATCCCAGCACTCAGGAGGCTGAGGCAGGAGGATTGGTGCGAGTTCGAGACCAGCCTGGGCTAGAAAAGTGAGCTCAAGGCCAGCCTCAACTGCATAGCAAGACTCTGTCTCAAAAAGACAAAAATAATAATAATAATAATAATAATAATAATAATAATACATTGGTAAAAAGGGAGTTTCTGACTTCAGTACTCTGACATATAGAAATAACTTCTACCTGTTCCAGGAAGCAATAGGTTGGAATTCAGATTTCACCCCAAAGACTTGAATTTATCATGGGATTCTGTGACTTCTGACAAGAAGAAGCTCTTGGCGACATGGAAAAAACCCACATTCTGCTCTGAGGTCCTCCTGGCATCCCAGGCGTATCAATATCTACCCTTTTTCTTTTCGGTCACAAGCAGATTTTCCCTTCCAGGCAACTTTTCCCCCAGAAAATAATATAGTCATTGTTAAAAATCAATTTGTCTCCAGATGAGGGCACAGAAAACTCAGCCCACAACAGATGACTTACTCATGTTTACTGTAGTAATTCAAGCTTCAAAGAAATCCATGTTTTTCTAAGGCAGACATTCTCCAAGTAGCCAATATATTTTAGCTCAAGAGTGTTTTCCTCATTCTCTTTGCAACCAGGTGTGCCCTAAGAAAATGGGTAGGTTCCCAGAGGGCAGCAACAAAGTATAAAAGGAAATAAAACATTAAAAGAAATATTAATTGATGAAGCAATTGTAGTTCATACTTTCCATGATTTGTTTAGATCATCTGAGTTCTCTAAAATGCCTAGTTAATTAAATACCAGTGAAATAATTTAAAAGGATATCTTTGGATATGAAGCTAGAACAGAAAAATTTGCAGAGGGAGAAGCTCCAGGATAATAGGCTGAAACCCAGAGCACATTGCAATGGGGGGACGGCTAGAGTGTGCATCGTGCTGTCCTCTCTATTATTCTGGAAGCGAACATCAGTTATCAATTTGTACTATTTTATTTTTTAAATAAAATGATTATTTTAATAAAAATGGCACACTAACTATAATTTCTTTGTAAGCCTTCTCCTGTACCTTTTATACTATGAAAAAGTCAGCAGCAGCCTCAGTTTTAACCCACAAAGAAAGCTTCTGTGGCCGCGCCACTCGGCGCGCACTCCTGCGTCTGTAACCCTCATGTAGCACTGTTTACAGAACTGAAGATGTGCTGCAGGGCTTTTTTTTTTTTTTTTTTTTTTTTTTTTTTTTTTTTTGTAAAAGCAAAAAAGTGTAGGCTTTCTCTCTGCTCTTTCTGGGGTCGCTCCAATGCCAGGCTACTTGGCCCACAACATTTGAGACAAGCTATGCATTTCATTTTCCGCACACATCCCTAGGCTCACCTCCTGGGCTGTGCTTGGGGGCCAACTTCTGGAAGTTCAGCTGTACCTGCCCCATACTTCCGGGGGAGGGCTGTGTATGAGGTACCATTCAGAAATACTTGAGTGATCATATTTTTTAAAAATTATGACAGTAAAAGACATATTACTGTCTCTCAAAATACTCCTCCCTGCTTCAAACACACTTCCCCATGTTCCTTGCCACTTTTGGAGGCAGTCCTGGAAGCCCTCTCCTGTGATGTCTCTAGCTGAGCTGTCACAACCGCCTTGATGTCCTGGATCGATTCAAAATAATTACCTGACTTTGGGGAAAAGCCAGAAGTCACATGGTATTAGATCAAGTGGAAAGTGAATGCGGACAGAGTGTAATATTTCTAGAAATTGCCATAGACATTGGATCAACTAGAAGTATTCAAAATTAAAGTGTTTAAATTTTAAAAATTATTACAGCAGCAGACACATTGCCCCCCAAAAAAGGCACAGCAACATTAACCCACCTATGGATACATTCCTTTCCTCAAAACACGCTTACCCAAGCATTCCTGGTAAAATGATTTTTACTCTAATAAGGGGCTTTTTTCATATTTTTTTCAGTCACCTCCTGTAAGCGCAAACTTATTTTGGAATAACAGGCCACCCTCTTGCTGCTTTGCACAAGACCCATAGGGCTTCCAGTTAGCCATCCTCCTGAGCTTTTCTTTCCGTTTCTCAAGATGCCTAATGGATTTTGCTGATTGTTTATTAATCAAACTTCGTACCAAGTCAGTACAATTTCTAGTGTGTGGGGCATGACATGTCGCTACTCGGAGTGCAACAACACCCCTGTACTCCTTGCTTCCTATGTCAGTATTGGTTCTTTTTTCACAACAAAACATGGTCCCCTGGGGCTGGAGAGATAGCTCCATGGCACAGGTGCCTGCCTGACAAAGTGCAAGGTTGTGAGTTTGAACCTCGGTCCCACAACAACAACAACAAAAAACATGGTTCCCAGCCCCAAGACCCCAGTCAGCAGTGGCCTTTGCCATGGACCCTGGTCAAATGCCTTAAAAATAAAATCTTTTCTCACCTCTTTTCCACATCCTGCTATATCTACTGAAAATACACTTTGTAAAAATCCCACTGCTTTGCTGTCATCTTCTTCCTTTGTAGAGTTTGTCTTTTTTTTTCATACTCAGATAAATTTTTATTACATTTGATAAGAAATAACAATGTGACAGTTTCAAAATACATTAGTAGTACATTTCCAAAATTTGATACAGTGCATATTGTTGTCCTTCCATTAGTCATACAGAGCACAGGGTGTAGACATTATAATTTTTCTAATCATTGTTGGTATGAAAAAATTTGTTCTCATTGAATTAAGAAAAAGTAGTTGTATACATAATCCAATGTTCAATAATCACAGTGGGAGATTGGTAAAACTGGCAAGGTTGGAAGCTGTTGATTTAAGCTTTTCATAGCTCAGCCTTCTAACCTAGCTTTATGTTGTATGCCTTGTGGTTGTAGAGTTGGTCTTGTCGCTCACTCTAAATCCTTAAGGGTTTGCCTGGTGCCTTGAGGGAGCAAGAGCTGAGCTGGCCCAGCAGAGGTGGCTCGCCAACATCTATGTCTTCCCACACCCCTCCAGTCCTTCCTCCTAACAGGGTCACATTTGTAATCCAACACAGTGGCTTGCATAACAATAGATCCAGTGGCCTAATTTCACCCTTGAGTTCCTGCAAAACTCTCATTCAGCTGCCCTCCATGCAGTGATTTATCTAGATTTATCGTGTCAATTTGGGAAAATGGCTCAGCTACAACCAACATAGAGTTTAATATAATCAATCTTCCATTTCCAGGAAAAAATACAGGAGTGGCAATCTCTCTATAATATTCTTCATTAAAAGCTAAGGCTTCAGAGCTCCCTCGTGAGCATCATCATTTTACTCACTGGAGAAGGCTCCATTTTCATATCATCGGTGCTCAACCCTCCTCCCTGACTTAAATTGTTCTCTCTGATTCATTGGAAGGAAGCTGTATTGCTCCTGAAAATATGTATAATGCTCAATTTCTTTGCATTTTGAAAACACTTTCTTGCTATATTATTCCCCATCTCCCATGCTTTTCAGACTTTTCTGTTATTATTTGAAACATGTTCCCACCTATGAAAAATTGATTGTTCCCCAATGTAAAATGTTTGGTACCTATAGTTATTCATGCCACTGAGAATGTATGGACATGAGATGATTATGGTTCTTACCAAACTACTACATTTTTATAACAGCTACCTACACTAAAATTAATGTTAAAAAATTATGAATACATATTCCAAATGTGCAAGACATTTTATAGTGATAAATACCCATTCATTAATATAGCAAATTCATCAGTCATTAATTTTGTGTTAAAAAGAAGTACTAATCACTGGGAATTGAACTAATTTAGAAAAATCATTTGTGTCCTCAAGGTTCTCAGAGCATATAGTCACATTGCAGACAAGAAAGTAAACAAATCAAGGTCACTTCTTGTGATAAACGTCACATAATAGATAAAAGTGGAGGAAGGAGGGATGCTTATCTCCCCATCCAATGCAGAAGCTGCCTTTAGAGCAAAGTGAATGGTGGTATTCATCAGCATCTCCAAGAGTGGGTGGGAGAGCGCTGGACGGACCGTGGGGGAAGGGCAGGGCCAGAAGGCGTAGAACAGGATGGCGACAGTACAGCTGCCGAAAGGGCAGCAGCTGTGACAGCAGGAGATAGCTAGCCATTCCATGAGAAAAAAATGAAATTTCATCCTGTGGGGAAAGGAGGTCATGAGCATTTTAAACATGGTATAATAGAGTCAAATTAATTTATAAGCACACAGGCAGAAGGATCATTCTGGAGGTTATTACTGCATTGAAGCAAGAGCCCATGGAAGCAGAGACTGTTGAGGGAAGGGATGGTTCCATACACAGTGAAGAGAGATATTTGAGCCTTTCAAATGTTTGTTCAGGACAGTGGTGAATTAAGGAAAAGCAAGAAGTCAAGCTGAGGGTGACATCTGTGCCAGCGTACATTTTTAGATAATATGGCAATTCTAACAACTAAAAGGGTGGAGGAGGAAAAGCAGTTAGTATTAGAGTTGGTCTGTGTATTATCGGAAGGGCTCTCTGAGGATAATGAGTTCTGTTCTGAGCACACCTGATTTCACATGAGGTATTCAAATAAAGAATTAGAGAAGCCTGGTGTTCAGACAGAAATATATTGGGAGAATAACGGGATCAGATTCAGTCAGTTTGGTATCCTGGCTAGCTGTACTCTAGGTACTATGCTAAGGAGAAAGCAACAAAGATGAAAGGCAAATGACTTTTCTGTAAAACAGTGTTTCTCAACCTTTCTAATGCCGCGACCCCGCAATACAGTTCCTCGTGTTCCGGTGATCCCAAACCAAAACATAATTTTAGTGGCTACTTCAAAACTGTAATTCCAAATAAATAACATTTTCTGATGGCTTTAGGGGACCCCTGTGTTTTGATCATTCGACCCCCGCCAGGGTCTCGACCCACAGGTTGAGAACCGCTGCTCTAAAACCTACTAAGGAATAAAGAAGCCTGCTAAGGAACACATATAAATCTTATTCAATAAGTAATTTACTCTGTACATTAAAGAATTAGAAGTAATATAACCATTGTTAAATTTTAAAAATAAATAAATAAATAAATTTTAAAAAGAATTAGAAATACATTTACTTCTCTGCCACATTATTACTTTAATCCTGTTGATCATTCTTAAGAGTACCAATTATCAAAGCAATGAATTTACTAATAGGATATTCTTTCTAATTCCAAGCATAAAAGAATACAGTGGTGCCTCTGATTATGAACTCAATTCTTTCCAGGATTCTGGTAGCAAGCCAAGTTGGATCAGAAGTGAATCAAATTCAGTGGTTAGATTCTATGTTGATCTTACAGGGAAATTTGGTTGAGTTCTAATGTAGTTAGTTTTGTAACCAGAATCTAGGAAGAATTGAGTTCCTAAGCCAGGATACTACTGTACAGGGCTTTTTTTTTTTTTTTTTTTTTTTTTTTTTTTTTTTTTTTTTTTTTTTTTTTTTTTTTTTTTTTTTTTTTTTTTTTTTTTTTTTTCAACTAGAAAATAATTTAGCTGAAACACTATACCTTTCACAGTATGCCCTTTATGTCACATTTTGTGGAAGACAAGTTTTTCATACTTCCTAAATCAATAAATATGTTCGTGACAATTTATGTAAAAGTAGAACTATTCTAATGGAGCTCTCACTTTTTCCTCTTTAAAATATCAGCTTTCTTAGAAAAATAAATACATCATGCAATCCCATTTGCCTTGTGGGTAGGAAATGATCACTGAAATAAATGTGTGATGAAGTAGTCACCGGGCCACTCTAGGCTCCAATTCAGGGACTCTATGACAAGAAACACATTTCTAAAGATTGTTTGAGTAAACTAGAGACTGGACGCACCGTACACACAATTCTTTTATAAGACCCCAAGTTAAATTAAGTCTGTTCTGTCATCTCAACTCATAGCTAGCTAAACCAAGTTGCTTTGTCCATCAGACCAGTTTTGCAAATGAGACATACAAAAAATAAACTAGAAGCATCTGATGCTCTCGAAAACAAAGGGAACAGATTTTCACAAATGCACGTTGAATTATACTCACCCTTTCCTAAAGTGAATGTAATCCCATAATACATGCGGCCGTGTAGCCTTGATTTCTACAGAACTGAAAATGTCAAACCGGCACGACTGGCTGCATTCCACTGACATCATGTTTGTTTTCTGTGTTTTGTTTTTCTATTACTGCTACACAGGGAAGGCCATGGCAAAATCTCAGTGTTTGCTGTCAAAATGGCTTTAGCCACGCTGTGTGGAGGGAAGATCATGGACAAGCTACGGTGTAAGTGGCTCCTCTCTGTGTCCCCTCTCTGGCTGCCTGTGCCCTGTCGCATTCCTCTTGTCCCTGAGTCCTGGCATGTCCTTCTGCGCATTTGCACTTTTCTGCCTTCTATAAGAATCATTTGAAATGCAGTGTTATTTGATCTTCGGATGTTGTCATAGAAATATGAAAATTAAATGGACATTTTCTTCTGCTTGCAGATTAATAGTATTTAAAACCTGAGTACCACCACCTGGATTCCTCTGATATCTATGTAAGATAAGCCTTCTTTATAGCTCATTATGCTGTGCTATATTACAGGAAATTGATCAATTTAAAGGTGTACAAAGCAAAGGAGGCAGTGAACCCTTTAGACATTTTAGAAACAAAGGCGCCAGCACATTCAAACATTCTCCTCAGCGTGTCCCACTTAAGTCACAGGGAACTCCACAGATTCCAACACAGATATTGCCAGGAAATAGGCATCAGAATTATAAAGAGATTGCATAGCTAAAGATAGCTAAGGAGCAATGACGGACTGTACATCTTTATGTATGTATTGTCGCTCACTGTAGTGCAGTTTTAGCCAACAACACAGTGGGTATTTTTTTTTAACGTGTCTACTATGACTTAGAAAACTGAATTTCACAAAATAAATCACATAAATAAGATGGTGCTAGGTTATAAATCCTGACTCTTTTTTCTATACCACTGTTCATTTCTAGTTCATTATGCTGTGCTATATTACAGATAATTGATCAATTTAAAGGTGTAAAAAGGAAAGTAGACAATGTTCCTCTTTAGACATTTTAACATGCTTTTTAAAGGACAGACTTCCGGTTTCCTTCCTCAGAGTTTCTGATACAGCAAGCCTCAGGTAGAAATGCAAAGTAAGAGTTTTCTCTTTGAACTAGACTAAAATGATGGTGATGCTGACATTTCCAAGTATCTTCTGCTAATTGCCAAGCTCTGCCAATTGCCAAGCTCTGCCAATTGCCCTAAGTCTGACTTCAAGTTACAACGCTGGGTTAAAAGGCCTCTGCCACAGGATTGGCAGTTCTGGCTACGGCACTAATCTGCTGAGCCACTGCACATTTTTCTTCCACTTCTTTCGTCCTCAGCTTTCTTCCCAAGCTGAACTGGAGGATCTCATTAATGAGCTGCAGAGTCACTTCTAGCTGCAGCTGTATATGACTTATAACCCTAAGGTTTGGGATTTTTGCTTAGTTTTGTTGTATTTATCTTTGGACAGGGTCTTTCTCTGCAGCTCAGATTGGCCTGGAATTCACTTTATAGCCCAGGTTGGCCTTGGACTCTCACTGCTCCGCCTGCCTCGGCCTCCCGAGTGCTGAGATTACAGGGGAGTGCCGCCACACCAGGCTTTCATAAGTCTTTTCTCCTAAGCTGCCTGTTAGTTTCAGAGCACATCTTTTGCTTCTTGAATGCCAAAAACCAGTGAAGGAACAGAAGGCCTCACCTCTTTAGAACTTCCCCGCATGCACTTTCTTGTGGACTCCGTAAATAAGTAAACAGAAATACAACTCGAAGCCCCAGGTGACCGCTTGGTTCCCCTCATTTCCAAGGCTTTTCTTCCGGGGAGAGCCACGTGCAGCCAGATGCAGCCCAACCTCTTGAGGGTTAGGTTAGTCTCCATATAGCCTGACAAACCTAGGCAATGAAAACTATCTGCCTCAGTGACTGGTTGAGAAATAGGTGCTGCATCCAGTGGCATCCAAAAGAGTGGGAAGAGGGCTTAGCAGTAACCAGGGGGCATTGCTTTCAAGGTTAGACTAGCGAGAGAAAATTTAGCGAAATAAACCAAGGCAGAGAAAGAAGGCCCTGTGGGACTTGCCTCTTGTTCTCACCTCACATTTGCCCATTTATGCTCAGGGAATTAGACAAACCCAAAAGCTAATAATGATACCTGTCCATTATTATATTAGGTGGTATATAATAAAAAGGTCCTATGTTGGAATAAGTTTGAGCAAAACTGATAAAAGTAATTTTCTAAACTTTGGAACTCTCGCTCTCAAATGCCCCCAGGAGCCCAAGTCTTCCTGCATTTCCCCTCTGCTTTCCTCTACATCAGACGCCATCTTTCTCCAGAGAAAAAGGGAGTTTGGCAGTTTCAGGCATCTCCTCTCACCCCAGCTTCCAAGAGTCATTCTGCAGGGTGGCATTTCAGGCCAATCATTAGCCCAGTGACTGTAGAGAGGAAAGGCTTGACAGACATTCCAGTCATGTGGCATCCATTTCACCTGTTGAGCTAGGACAGCTCACTCTTTTCTTTTAGCTGAGGAAAATACCTAGGACCAATAAATTCAGAAATTACCACAGCCAGGCTGTACTTGAACAGATCTTTTCCAGTCATGAGAGCCATGGCAAGAATTCAAGGAAAACAGGATGCCTGCTCTGGTTTGCTCCCTACCCTCTCTTGTGACCCTGCCGGAAGTAAAATCAGTGAGCAACGTAGGCTTGCTCTTGATAACCAAGTCAGAACTCCTGGGTACCTCAAAGGAAGCAACCAGCCATGGCTTCCACTGGAGACAGAGGAAGTTCTCCAGGCAGTAGAAACCAGCATCACATGTCACCAGCTCTGTACAAGAGCAGCTGGTATGACCATGTTGTGTCATGCTTCTCTCCCCGAGAGCAGTAGACCTGAATCATAGGCTCTTGTGTCCCTAGTTCTCTGACTGAGCAAGCACTACTCATACTGGCATGTTACATCTCCACATTGCATCACAGTTCCTAATACTCAAGGCCCCCATCAACTGATACACGGAGTTGGTGATGTAATTCCAAAGGTGACCACAATTGTAAACAGAGAGCCTCAATGGATTCCAAGTAACTTACTTATTAGAAAATTAAAAAAAAAAAAAAATTATGCTGGAAGCAATTTGGTTAGAAGAATCTCTCCAAAATGTTAACTAATCAAAAATGAATAGCTTTAGGCACCAAGATTTCTACTTCCAATGGTAGTTACTGGCAGAATGAGAAATTGTGCATGAATATTCCCATAGACAGCATTGGCTGACTCTTGGTAATTGGAGGTTCTATAGTCTTCTATTGCTGGCTTTCACATCAACAACAAAGTAGACAAGGTCATAGTTTCCTGCATTACTTTCATAGTTAAGAAAGAGTATAGTTAAAGGATATAGAATTCTTAAGGTTTAATGGTTTTATTTTCCCTTCCATAAATTTTTCTAATCCACCTCAAGCCAGTATGCCAGTTGTGCTCGTTCGGCAGTTTTTCTTTTTGTGTGTAGGGATGAAGGAGGTTTAGTTTGTTCCCACCAGCCCCTTTCGGTTGGAGCGCATAAGGGAAGAGTAATGGGCTGAGAGTAAATGAGATATTTTTTAAAATAAAGTAAAAGTAGGAGAAAACAGTAGAAAATTGAAGCTGGGCCAGCCAGATAGCTTAGCAGGCTAAAATGTCTGCTTATGCTGGCACAGGGACCAGTGTTTGATCCCTGGTGTGCCTTACTGGCACCACCCCCACCCCCACCCCCTGGGCATGTTGATCAGCTGAGACTGGGCATGGTGGCACGCACCTGTAATCCCAGCACTTGGGAGACTGATACTAGGAGGATCACTGGGAGTCCAATCTGTGTAGTGAGACCCTGTAAGACCCTGTACTAAAACAAAAAGAAAATTGGAGCTGAGTTTTTAATGGTTTAAAATATAGAAAAAATGAAGTCAGCTCCACATTGCATCACAGTTTCTAGTACTCAAGGCCCCTGTCCACTGACATGCAGTGTTGGCGAGGTAATTTCAGAGATCATCACTGACTCAGGGTAGGAGAGGAGGTGTGCTCTACACCCTGAGCACACTGACTAATGTACTCCTGTTCTGTCCAGTTGTTCTCTGTCAGATAAGAAGCTGCTGTTTTCAGAGGTTGGATCACCTGTTTATACTTCTGCCTTGGGGCTCACTAACAGTCCTGAGAATCATAAGAAATTTTAAGTCCACTACTGTAAGCTTGGAATATCTCGTACTGTTCTATATAAGTTCTATAGGTTAAGAAGGACTTGTCTTCTCTAGTTCAAAAGACCAGCATTATGGCAAATGTCTGTATTTAGTGACCCTACCTCTAGGGCAGTGTTTCTATCTCCCTGGTCTCCTTTAGATTCGCTAGGAACTACCTCAGCGTGCTCCAGACACAGTCCACACACTCTGAGCAGAGCTTGCAAAGCTCTTCTGTGGCAGCCTCACCCTGCACCATGCCTTGCATGCACCCCAGCTCCTGCCCAGGGGCTTTCTTACAAGATCCTCATGGGCATTGTGCTTTCTCTGCTCTCCTTGCCTTGCTGTAGTCCTGGTCCTGCTTCCCTGTACCCACTCCCCTCACCTGTGCCTGTCTGGCCTATAAGTAGCCTTTATATTTGCTCTGACTCACTTACCCCTCAGAAACCTTCTCTCAAAGCTTCTGCCCCACCCATCCTTATTCCCATATTCACACCATGATGTAACCTCTGTGATACCCTGTCAGGCTCCCAGCTAGCACTGCTCTGACACTCTGTTGCCCGGAGGGCAGCAACTATAGCCTAACTTTTTGATATGCTCACTGCTGACCACAGTTTCACACATTTAGTGTGCGCCAGGTTGCTTTTAATTCAAAGTATCAGTAAATGTAAATTCTTCTAAAATATCCGTACTTGGGCTGGGGAAAAAGCTCAATGATCTAAGCACCTGCCTGGCAAGTGCAAGGACCTGGGTTCAATCCCCAGATCTACGTGACATGCTCCTGTACTGGCCACCAAATTCAGGTGTGCTGGAGCATACCTATAATGCCAGCTGGGGAGGCTGAGATAGGAGGATCACTATAAGTCCCAGCTGTGTAGTGAGACCCTATGCCAAATGAAAATATTTTTTAAAAATTAAAATAAATAAGGGGCTGGGGAGATAGCTCCGAGGCACAAGTGCCTGCTGGGCAAATGCAAGGTTGAGAGTTCGAACCCTGGTCCCACAAAAAAAAAAAAATTAAAATAAATAAAATACCCAGACTTGCATGATGCCATAGGAAAGACAAGAGTGGCTTAGAGTTTGTCTTTGACCTTTTATAGGACATCCCACTTGGGAGGCAAAGCCTGAATATCTGAAGTTCTGGGCAGAATAATGCATATGAAATTAATATGGTGTCTTGTGTACAAATTGTCCTTCTAAGTGCTTTACAAGACTAAATACTTCTATTACATAATTTAATCCTTGAAATAGCCATTCATATGTATAAAATGTGTGTGCATACATATTTTTATCATCATCATACTACCCAGAGCCAAGAGCTAAGCCAAAAACATTCTGTGAGGCACTTCAAAACCTGCATGGCCATTCAGAGTGCTTTCCTATTCGTCACAGCAACCTAGCCTGAGCTGGCTGTTTTCTAGCAGGTCTTCATCAGCATGGAAGGATCAATACTGCTTTCAAGCACGTGAAAGGTCACTATCGGTGCTCCCTATCCTTTTGCTCCAGTCAGAGGTGTTGGCTAAATTGTTCCGAGGGTGACTGAAAGGTTACCTTACAAAGTGCTCCTTGATCGTGACAATGGTGAACCTAGAAGACAAGCTGGGTGACCCTGAGATGACCTGCCCCAAACCACCAGGACAGCCACTCTCTTGAGAAAGTCAATTTACTTTTCCTAAGTTGCTTTCTGTCCCTTTGAGTTGCAAGTCTTCAGCTTCTGATTTTGGAATTATACAACAGTTTTTGCTATTGGAAGCTTCTTTTTCTTTATTTTTGGCTAGTTATAAAATGGAAAATGAGATAAAATGCCCTAAGTAAATAATATTTTGAAGGTGGATGAGAACAATAATGTTTTTGTTCAAATATAATTTCTTTTTTAAATGCACAAACATTTAATGCATTTATTGTATACAACATGTTTTGATTATATATGCATTGCAAAATGGGCAAATTTATAAACATATGCACTTACATTATAATGCATAAAAGTTTTTCTTTTTAATTTTTAAAATTTTACTTGATGTAATACAAGTAGATGTTAATGAAGAAAATAGAAAGGCAGTCTTTTATTAAAGATACAAAATTTCATAATGAAATAATTAAAGAATTAGAATAATTAAAATAATATGTATTATTTTAGATTCCTAAAATGTTACTCAAAGTATAAGTCACAGACCAGAAAAAGATGAAAAGATCCTTTCTTAAAAGAAGAAATAAACAAATAAAAAGACAAAATGTTTTTCAATAAACACACAACTTGAAAATTGCATGGCTTCTCTTATGAGAAATTTATATATATATATATATATATATATATATATACATATATATATATATATATATATATATATATATATATATACATATATATATATATATATATATATATATATATACATATATATATATGTATATATATATATGTATATATATATACATATATATATATGTATATATATATGTATATATATATATACATATATATATAGAGAGAGAGAGAGAGAGATAAAGATATATATACAAATAAAAGGCAAAATAGAAGAAAGGTAAGTAGGAGGTATAAGGAAGTTTAAATAATTCCTCAATTATCTATTCTGCTGTTTCAAAAATATTTCGCACAGCTTTTTGGGTAATCCGCAGTGAGAACTCCTAGCCTCTGTTCTCCATAATGTAGTGTGCTTGGTTCAATCCCGGCCCCACGTGCTGCACCAGCCCCACCCCCAGGGCAGGCTGAGCCGACCATAAAAGAAAGAAAGTAAATGCAGTGTGTTGTCATCAACTACAATCACGACTGCACACAGCAAGTCTCCTGGACACTTTCCTCTTATCCAGCTGTAGTTATCTGTCTTCCAACAAACTTCTACCCCACTTCCTTACCCTCCCACCGCCACCACCCTCCTCCTCCAGCCCACAGTAACTGCCATTCTCCTCTCGACTGCTATGAGATCAACATTTTCACCTTTCACAAAGGAGCACGATGATGCTGTGTTTAGCTTTCCTACGCCTGGCTTCTTTCACTAAACATAACATCCTCCAGGTTCAGCCATGCTGCTGCCGATGACAGGGTATGCTTCTCATTACAGGTATGTATCGTAGTTTCTTTATCCATTCATCTGTTGGCAGATACTTAGGTTGATGGCACTTCTTCACTGTTGTAAACAGTACAGTGCTGCAAACCACAGGCGTGCAGATAATTCAACATACTCATTTACTTTCCTTTGGATACAGATCCAGTAATGACATCGCTGGACCATGCGCTAGTTCTATGCTTAATCTTTGCGTTACCTCTACAGTGTTTTCCATAATGAGTCTACTTGAGTGAGAATTTGCTTTCTCCAAATTTTCTCCAACATTTGCTAATATTTTTGGTAACAGCCATTCTAGCAGGAGTGAGAGAATATGTAACTGTGGTTCTGATTTACACTTCTCTTATGAGCAGTGATATTATGTGTTCTTCATTACCTACTATTCATATGCATTTCTTTTAGGAAATGTCTATGTGTATCTTTTTCCTCCTTTTAATCAGGTTGTTTGTTTTCTTATTATACAGCTGTTTGAATTTCTTGTATATTTTGAACATTAACTCCAGATAGAATCTCTGTAGTCTTATAATTAATAAACTATTTGATGTATGATATGAATCCTTCACAATTGGTGAATTGAAGAGAATAATAGTTAATTTACAACCTCAAAACACAATTCACTGAAATACTATGATATATTTCCTAACATTTGGTTGCAGTGTAAAAGCAGTGTTCTAATATTACACCTTGACCTGGGAAATTGAAAGTTAAAACGTACGAATGGGGTACATCAAATCTACAGCAGTTTATCCCGGCAGCTCCTTTTGTCCACTAACAATATGGCTAACATGGGGATAAATTAATAGCAAGACTTTCTGACAGCGATCTCCAAAGAGGAATTACAACATAGCTTTGGAAAGTATTCCATTAATATTCGTTAAATGCACATAGTAGTAGAAACTGAAGAACCCGGGTGCAATGGAACCAGAGGGCATTGGAGACTCCCGATCATCACAAGGCCAGGTTTCCTCCTCTTCGCTACATAAGTCACAAGACCCTTTCCCATCCATCAACTGCCTTTCACCCAGAACACTGATTTATAATAGGTTCTGCTTCTGTGAGAAGTTAATGGTGTTTTTGTTACATCTTTGTCCTTGCTATAGCTTTCATTTTTCACATATCTTAAACAAAAGCCTAAATGTTTTGGTGATGACAGAGATGGACAGGAGCTGAGCAGGTGGCCGTGCCCTGCACCCCAGCTCTCCCTGTGTGCTTCCAAAGGGGTCAGCATGTCTCCAACACATATAAAAATGGCCCTTGTGGCAGGCTATGTGAGTTCATAATCGACCTCAGAATAAAAATTTGACCTTTTCTGCTCTCAATACATGTGTATTTTACCCAAAGGACCAGTATCTGTTATGTGCCAGATTCACATTGAGAAGACGCCAGAGAAAACACCACCTAAAAATATTTAAGTCTAAAACTTAACCTTTATAATATTCTTTCATAAAAATAATGGGCTTATTCTGCCATAGTCTTTGTACTTAGTAGCAGCTATGTTGGCCTAAAATAGTACCAGATAGTAGTGATGAATAAAGATCTCCTCCTTTCCCTCTTATCAGATATCTTCTCGATGATTTCTGACTCCAACGGAGTGATGGTTTATGGGCGATATGACCAGTTCCTTCGGGAAGTTCTCAAACTACCCACAGCAGTCTTCGAAGGTCCTTCGTTTGGTTACACGGAGCAGTCAGCTAGATCCTGTTTCTCCCAGCAGGTAACGTTTGGAGGAAATGCCTCTCAGAGCTGCTGCTCTTCTCTGTGTGCCGTGCCAGCCACAGATGCACAAGCAGCTCTCCTACCCGACGATACCCTGGCAGGCGTCTCTGGACTCCAACAAAAGGCTTCTGTGCCATTCAGCTGGCTCCACACACCTAGATCACAGGAAGTTCTCGCTGACCGTGAGGCGGGCACCCTACTAATTCCTTTACCTCCCTCATGTAATTTTGCCCTTACAACCTCAGCATCATTATTATCACTGCCCTATCAAAAGGACTGAGCCATCATTCAACCTCACATGAGAGGCTTACCTGACCCAGCACCAAGTTTTAGCAATGTTCCGCAAAGGAGCAAAGAAAGGAGTCACCGTAGCATGACCTGGATGGCCCAAAGCATGGCAAGCAGCACTGTGTGTGCCAGGCAGTGATGCACTTAGGGCAATGAACTGTGTGTTTGAACTGGGCCTGGCATAAGGGAAGCTGCTTGGTTTCTCCATTTGTCCCCCTCCGGTCATACAGAAGGAACTGCAAGCCCAGCCTCTAGCATAGTGCAGTAGGTTTGTTTCCCATCTTATGAAGGTTGTTTACAATCTTTTAAACTGGCAGATGTGTCCTCTAAAAGGATTCATAAATATGAAATCAACACAAATAAGATTTAAAAAATAATTGCCAGAACAATTGGCTCAGAGCAACCTCTGGAAAACCACCTTGGTTGTCCAACTCATAAATATTAGTCTGTTTACTTTGAGGCCTGAGATACCAAAACTGTTTCAGCGGCCACAGAGATAGCTCAGCAGTTTAAGCACCTGCCTGGCAAGTATAAGGGCTCAGGTTTCATTCCTGGTACCGCCTGCTGTGCCAACCCCACCTCGGGCCCACCAAACTGGCCAGCAAAACCAGGTGTGGTGGTATATGCTTGTAACCCCAGGACTGGGCAGGCTGAAGCAGGAGGAACACTACAACTCAGAGCTGCATAACAAGACCCTGCACCAAATTCATAAATTAAAACAAAAATAATAAAACTGCTTCAGGTATCCATATCAATTATTATTTTAGAAAGACTTACAAGTATATTCATGCAATTAATAAAGAGACTTGGATTGTTTGATAAATGTGCCTCTATTTTGTCATCTTGCCCAGAGGCCTTCTACCCTCCCTGTGTCTCCATGTGCCCATGTAGATGCTCCTAGGCTCTGACCCCAGGAAACGCATTCTGTTCTTGCAGTTCCTCTTTGAAGTTGTTCCTTCTGCCTATCTAGCCACACTGTGGTACTCCGTATCAGTCCTCACTTCACTCCTTCTTCGCTCCTTTTCCCAGCCTCAGATGACCACTTTTTCATTATTTTCTTCTCTGAAATCAACTACTTCAGCTCTATATGAGAACATGGAGTATTTGTCTTTCTAGGCCTGGCTTTTACTAACTGAAAGAAAACTGTAGTCATCTTCCCATGTTAAAATCTCCCCTTTAAATATCCTCTGGACTGTCACATTGTAACAACATGTCAATATCTTTAATGATAAGAAATGCCTGGCCACGTGTGGTGGCATGTCCCTGAAATCCCAGCGTTCAGAAAGCTGAGGTAGAAAGACTGCAGTTAGTTTAAGGCCAGCCTAGACCACAAAGTGAGTTCAGGACCAGCCTGAGTTACTTAGCAAGCCTTTGTCTCAAAAAAAAAAAAAAAAAAAAAAACCAGCAGAAGAGAAATTTCTATATACACATTTCTTCATAATGATATTTTTTTTGAAATAGCCAGGAGTGGTTTTTAGCCAAAAACAAGTTGCTAATCCGTGAATTATAAGGATTAGCTCAATGATCAAGATGGAAAACATCACTTGAAATACAAAAAGAAATAACATAAAAAATTATAAGACCCATTTATGTTTGTCGTATCATTTTTATTATAGCAGTTTAAAGAATAAAATTCCAAAAGTGTCTGAAATACTTCATTGGAAGAAGTCCAAGTCATCCCAAATGATAGCTTTGAAAGACAATATTGTTTTAGGCACATAAATCTCACTGTCTTTTTAAGAATATTATCTCATCATCTGTATTTTGCATAGCATATTTAATAGTAGTATTGATGTCAACTTTTAATGTGTACTGTCTAAAATTATGAAAAAAGATGGAAATTACAAATTTCTGCTGGTACTAAGAGATCAGTGAAGGGTACTAATCAGTGAATTGTAAGGATTAGCTCAAGCTACAGGTTTTGAGAATATAGTGTCCTGGGGCTGGGGAGATAGCTCCGTGGCTATCTGACAAGTGCAAGGCCCTGAGTTCAAACCCTGGTCCCACCAAAGAAGAAGAAGAAGAAGAAGAAGAAGAAGAAGAAGAAGAAGAAGAAGAAGAAGAAGAAGAAGAAGAAGAAGAAGAATGCAGTGTGCCTCTTCTAGATTGACTGACTGACTTATTAATTAATTTATTTATTTATTTATTTATTTATTTCACTATTTTGTTTTTGGTACAGAGAATTGAACTGTGGACCTCACGCTGGCTAGGCAGGCGCTACAACATAGAGCTGCACCCCCGGCCCCTGACATATTTTTTAAAACTATTAAAATTTTATCTATTTTGACATGCTAGTTCAGTATGTCAAAGACAACAGTTGTTTCTGCATATAAATATGGAATTATTGTTCACATTCACATAAAACATATGTTAACATTATGTTTGTCACTTTTTAAAGAAATTTGGCCAGATAGTTCAACATATTAAAGTGCCTGCTGAGGCAGAGCGCAAAGACCAGGGTTCAGTCCCTGGCCTGTGGCACAAGCCCTGCCCTGAGGCATGCTGAGAGAGTGATTGAGGCTGGGCATGGGGGCGCACACTTGTAATCCCAGGCCAATCACTACAAGTTGGATCTGTGTAGTGAGACCCTTGTAGACTCAGAACTAAATGCAAAAATATAATAATACTAAAATAAATTTGATATGGCTATTTTTTTCTATCAGAAATGGCTATACTGATGAAAGAAAAACAGACTGAATTGAGAGAAAAGATGCACAAAGACAGTAATTCCTATGCTCTCTCCCAGCAGAATGGTTCCCAACCGAATACAGCAGAGCCCTTCCCATTGAGGACTAAGTATCCGTTACTTAAGCCGGTTGAGAAACTTGAAAGAGAAGCTGGTGCTAAATTCTGTGGAGATTTTCCGTTCTCCCTCGTAGCGCCTCCATCAAAGCAGTGCTCTCAGAACCGCACTGCCTCTGCTTACGCTACTGCTCATCCTCCGCGGCAATACCCTGGTCTCTCCCAGGTTTAGGCAGAGAAAACAATCAGTGCTTTCAGTTCTGAGCTATATTAATAGCAAATCTGAAAAGCTCCATTTTTTTCATCTATTAGAAGTTAATTGCCCAGTCATTTGTTCAGCCTCTCAATATGTTTGCGTAACATATAAGTTAAGATTATTTTGTCTTAAAATTTTTGTTTTTATTTTGTTTTGTTTTGTTGATATAGAAGAAAGTCACGCTAAATGGTTTCCTGGACACACTCATGTCTGACCCTCCCCCACAGTGTCTGGTCTGGCTACCTCTCCTTCATCGACTAGCGAATGTTGAAAATGGTGAGTAGTCACTATTGTGCAAAGTAGCATGTTATATTATTAAAGCAGCAGCATCACCTCTACAATTACCCACCATGTGTCTGTGCTTTCAGAGATGTCTATATGGTAGTTCTCAGTTTTGTCTTAGAGCTACCCATCTGCCTGGCCAAGAGTGCCTTTAAGACCACTGCACTTCTAAACACTTATTAGATCTCCTTGTGTAGCTCTGAGTCAAAGGTCAGCTGTTAATAACAACAACAACAAAAAAAGTAAAATAAGAATGTGACATTCAGGTGTTTAGTAAAACTCAAAATTTTTTATGTTGATATGCACTGTACTATTTCTTCCATGGAAAGCAGTAGGGAGCAGATGGGAGGGACAGCAACAATATTACATGAAAGTACCTTGCTAATCTTTAGTCACATGACCCAAATTGTAAGCTTCCAAGAGTTGTACTTCTGTTCAAGATGAGATTACATATTTTTTTGATTTAATATTTTTATTGTTTAAATTTAACAATGGTTATATTACATATTTTCATCATCAGATCAGTTTAGATTAATACATATAGGTATATAAGATTGATCAAACAGAGATTACATATTTTTAATCAAATATTTCTAGCATAAAAGTATTTGGTCCTGGTATATCTAGATTTAAAAATAAAATAAGATTTAGGACAAGAGCTAAAGAAGCTTAATCAGAATAATGCAGTGTCCCTAATATTTACTTGTTCTGCATTTATTGGTTAATTGAACTCTAAATTTTTCCGTTTGGATAGAATGGAATGTAAACCACAGATCTTACTGGAATCTGAATGTCTACATATTTCTTTCACATATTTTGAAGCTAAACTTGGCTTCATTTTAAGTTTTCATTCAGAATTTTAAGCAACTGCCTTTATAATCTCTTTTAGTTGAAAGCCATAAATTTATCCTGTTTTTCTCATAGATAAAATTTAAAGAATAAACTTAGTAGGTTTCTGCAGTTAATAAAAGTCATAAAATATTTTAATGCATCTTATCTATAGGTAGAAACAAAAAGCAACCAAGGTCCATATTATGTTGCAGATGAGGGGGGTTTGTTTTGGTTTGCTTTGGTTTGGTTTGGTCTTTTCAGTCCCTGAACTAGTCATTTTTCAGTCATAATGCTAGAATTTCATTCCCACTCTCGCAGTACTTCCTACTGCAGGAGATCAATTTCTTGGGCACTTATCCAAAAATAGTTACTCTAGATTCAGGTACCACTCTGTCTTCCCCAGGTGCCAGAAAAGAAAACTTAGAATGTTTATCTAAAAGACTGTGCACCTGGAATGGCCTATATCTATATGTACTTTGTAATTTTATCCTTACTTTTTCTATTTTTCCTGGCTTGTTAGTCAGAGAATACCATTATCAAACTCAAATTTTTTTCTTACTGTTGCTGTTCAGTATCTTTAATTGTAACATATAGAGAATTATTTACATTTGATCAATTAATGTTTCAAATCTCGTATATTTTACCTTGTCTACTTTATAATTCTAACTTCCTGCCCAAAGGGTATTTATTAAACTGAGTAAGGACTATATTCAGGTAAGTGACCCTTCTCCTGGGACCTATCTCCCTGCCTCAGAAAATTATCAGTTAGATGAAGACAGTATCCCTGATGAAGCCAATTATTATCTTAAAAGTAACTTAGTCATCTTGTCCAGTTTTCCTGTTTGCTCCCCATGTCCCCCTGTTTGTCTTCTGTCATTTTACATCTATTTAATATCTGCTCCCAACCCACTAAACAGTTAGCTGCATTCATCATGTCCTTGGGAGTCCCCAGAGAGCTGTGCTGGTCTCCAAGAGGCAGAGTAGACTGGTGGAAAGCAGGGTCATTTGGGTAGTTTATATTTCATAAAGGATGGGAGAGAAGAGCCAATGGCCTTACAGAGACTCATGTCGTTGATAGCACACGACTGCCCGTCCCATTTCCTAAAGCCCCACACACGTGCTTAGAAAGGGTAGCGAGATTCCTGCAATAAACTTAATGCTTCTCTGAGCAAAAACTGTCTCCTGTCTGAATCCATGGTACACAGCAGAAAACACAGTTTCATTAAAGCTGGGCTTTTCTTTATTCTGGTTCACACAGTCACGTTCCGGTTTGCTGTTTACTTTCCCCTTAGTCTTCCACCCGGTTGAGTGTTCCTACTGCCACAGTGAGAGTATGATGGGATTTCGCTACCGGTGCCAGCAGTGTCACAATTACCAGCTCTGTCAGGACTGCTTCTGGAGGGGACACGCTGGTGGCTCCCATAGCAACCAGCACCAAATGAAAGAGTACACGTCATGGGTAAGGCAAGGCCTGGGCAATGTTTGCATTTGAAGAGTGGCCCAGGATGAAAGAGACTGTCAAGGACGCCTATAGAATTATGGCAGTGCAGACTTAGCTTCTCCTCCCAGGCTAGCAGTCCCCGCCCCTTCCCTGCCCTCTCTCTTTTACTGGAATCTTATTTGTTCTATCTGAACCCAGTACACCTTCTTGAGACTTAAAATACAGAAAGCTTCAAACTATATTATATTATAGACAATTCAGACTTAAGTCACAACTGAACAGCAAGCATCTCCTGGAACATAGTTTTATTTTCACAGTAAGTTAAAGATTTCTCCAAGTTGTGTTTTGATTTTACGGAAATTGCTAAAAAATATACTCATCTTTCCTCGATCCTTGAGCACGAAGGAAAGAAATAGAAAAGTGTGAGATTACCAGCACTGTTCCATTTTACTTTGTTGTTGTTGTTGTGTTTGGGGGTTCTGTTATTTTGTTTTGTTTTGTTGTTGAGAAGCTGGGGTCCAGAGGCTGTCATTATATTAGCAAATCCTCTTTGTGTAAACAGTGTGGCTGACCAACTTGGTAGAGGTCCTATGTGACTGTCTGTATGATAAGTGTATTTTCAGAGCACATGGTACTAGGGTGAGGGGGTGGAATTCAGCTTTCTCAGCTGGCTTCCTGCATAAATGGCTTGCAGTTCTCTAACCTCTATCTTAAAGCCAGCGATCTGCTCTAGCAATGCCGCCCTCATGCAATGTGCAAGGATCACGCTTTCTAAGAGTAGGTTTTCATGAGAGGTACTGTCAGCTTTTTGAGTGCTTCTTGAAAGAGTTCTCTGACAGGAAAAACAATTTTTCTTAATTTAAATGCAATATTTATTGAGTTCTTTAAATATTCTATATTTATAATTCAATTCAACCTGTAGCGTATAATAAAAGAGTATCTTACTGTTCTTTTTTTTCTTTTTTTCTTTTTAAAAAAAGGAGGTCTTCATAATTTATGTCTTAAATCAGAACATTCTAACAATCATGAGAAAGTATAATAGGCAGCTAGTATACAGAGAACTCTAATGGGAACTATAGCTGGGCTATTAATAATTCATCACCTACGTGAAATAACTGTTCTTCACTAAGACACAGTATCCTGAGCACTTTGTCACTGACCCGTTCACACAAGCCATAAACTACAATTCAGTATGGAAGACGGGAGCAAACACTTTTCATTTTTTTATTGTGAAGCTGTTACCAGCTTTCAAACTTCTATCCCAGATGCCACATGCTTGCTACCTGAAGGCTTATCGTTTTTAGCTATTCTATGTAAGTGCTAAGGCCACATGGGGAACCTCTTTCTGGGGGATTGAGAACTATGACATTGTGTAGGAGGACGCTGTCTTCCAATGTGTGGAATTTTACGAACAATGCTCCTGTTAATTAGCTTTGAAATAATGAAGACAATAGTCATTTCATTATAGCATTGCTAATTATGAAACAGAAAAAGAGGAAAAGGTGTAAAAGAAAGAGACAAAATTATGAATGGCTCCTTATGTAAAGGGAAAATTTTGTTAGAGACTTATTGTCTATATGTAATACTTTGTGTTATATTTATTATATTTTTATACTTTGGATGTTACCATATAAAGATAAACATGCCTCTAGTCCCAATGAAAGAGATAGCATGATGCTCTGGAAAGAACATGCATTTTTTTTTTCTTGTTTCAGAACCTTTGTTTGTTTATTCACTCATTTTTATGGCCGGCTCAGCCCATCCTGAGGGCAGGGCTGGCGGAGCATGTGGTGCCAGGGATCTAACCGTGGTCCCTGAAGCTGCCCAAGCTTTCCCAAGCAGGCGCTTTAGACCACTGAGCCATCCCACAGGTTGAAGTTTGTGTTTTACTTCTGATTGGCTGCGTTGGGCCAGGTAGAATCATCTCTCCCTTAATTTCCTGCGAAGGCGCTCCGCTCAGCTCCTTCCGCCCAATCCTGTTCTCTCCTCAGCTACCGTTTTTTCTTAGCTGGAAGCAGTCCTTCTAGATCAGGCCTGCTGCTGCACCTCTGGTGACCTAAACTCTTCATTGTCTCTCTTTGCCCACCAGATGAAGGCATTGTACCCAGCATTTTATGTGAGGACCTTTGCAACCAGATTAGTCCCCTGAGCTTTTGTCAGACCTCCTGCTGGCCTAGTAAGTGGCCCTCAGGTGTCCCAAGTACAACGAATGCTCCCATTTATCCCAGCATCTGCTGTCTCTGAGCAGCAGGAGGCAGGTTCCCTGGTGGCTTGTTCCAGCACTCCATTCCCAGCTCCCAGCAAACTTCTGACCTAGAGGAGGTGATTTAAAAGCACTTCTTGGATGAATGAATGAATGGATAAATGGCTATTTGGATAAGCAAATTGGCTGATTAATCGTTACATCAAAGTTGTTATTGCCTGCAACCTTCTTTTTTCCAGAAATCGCCTGCTAAGAAGTTAACCAATGCATTAAGCAAGTCTCTGAGCTGCGCATCCAGCAGGGAGCCCTTGCACCCCATGTTCCCTGACCAGCCTGAGAAGCCACTCAACCTGGCCCACATCGTGTGAGTGCTTCGCTGTGCCACCTGGGAAGGGGCATCTTTCACTCTTCACAGAAGTAGTCTAGAGGCATACAGAGCCTGTTTGATATCAGTCATCAAACACTGAGTTTTAAGTTTTATCTTAAAAAATAATCCAAGTAATGCTGTTATGTATATTTTTTGTTTAGCTGTATAGTACCTTTGACAGGCTACATATGTGAGCAATATTGACATAATTTATCAAAAGGCAGGAAATATCACAGATGCTATGTTATAAAATATGAATGTTAGTGAAGTTTGTGCAGCTGAGTGTTAACAACACATGGAATTATCATGATTTTTAAAAATTTAGGCATATTTTACCTTCACCTGACATGTGCTTTGAGTCCCAAATTGAGTGTCTATAACCTAGAAATTGCTTTGTTTTGATTCTCATTTTGGTTTTGGTTTATCCCAACATACAGAAAAATCTATGGTCTAGCCATGGGAAATTTAAAGATAGGAACAGGTGGGAAAATTCATTAGAACAAAAGAGAATAATTCTCCAAAACAACTCAAGCTAGGGAAACCAAGATAATATGGAGCTGAGGAAGAAGAAAGTGCCCCTCCTTCGGTGTGAAAATGTTCTAGGAAGAAAACGAAGCATATCACCTGCTTCTATGACATTAAGAATGATGTAGTCACAGGTTTCTTCCAGAAGCCTTGGAAATACATGGCTCCCCCTTGCGGACTACTCCTCCCACGGTTCTGTGGGAGCTACTACACAGACCAGCCTATGTGTGCAGGTTGATGTTAACAGGCAGGCTGATGTACCTCCCAGTCTTAGGACTGGAGCCACTTATGAAAACAGTAACCCTTTTATCTCATGGGTCTAAGCCAAATATCATCAAATCATTTGTACTGCATCACAACTATGAGATGCATACAAATACCACAGGGCTTTGTGCTCTTTGCTCCTCAGTGATACTTGAAGAATCACTGACCCTAGCGGCACACACTGAATTGAGGCTCATGATGTTAAGAAAATGGATGTGAACAAGCTCTCTAGAATGTGCATTATGTATTTTGGAAATTATGCTCCTAAAAATAAACCAGGCGAGTACCAAGGGACCAAGCACTCCAAAATCTCCTTCATCAGAGTTGTTCATGCTAGTCTCAGTATCCCTTCCCATAGCCAATGACAGACCCTCACCAAGTTGCTGGTGAAGGAACACGGTGAAGTGAGAGTAAGCCTGTGCTCTGTGCACTTTGACCAAGTCACTCCTACCGGCCCCCTAAGAGGTAAGAATATAAGAGTGCAGAAGGGGGCAGGCTGGTGCTGAGAGGGTGCCAGCAACTGGGATGAGCATGCTGTTGGCCACTCTAGAAAGAGGTAGGGAAACAGACCTGGTGGATTCACTCACATGGTACAGCCTAGGCCAGGGCCCTGTACACAGGAGATGTTCAAGATCGATGAGTATGTGGTATGGTGTGGCCTGGTATGGGCGTGTGTGTGTGTGATTTAGTTTGGTACAATTCTTGAAATTGTAACTTGTGGGGGCAAATGACCTAATATGTTGTTCACTGAGCCGACTGAGGGTGATATGGATGGAATAATAGGCTGTTTAGGAAGACTGTTTTGTTCTAGTTTGGCTTCATTGGAGGTGCTGAGTTTGAACCTAAGGACTCATGCACACAGAACATATGCCTGCCCCTGAGCCATGGCTCTAAAACCCACAACATGTTTGGGGTTTGAGGTCCAACAGGAAATTTCATGGTTCTATTGAATTTCTGTAGAAAGCATGCCTTTCTCTGAAAAAAATTTGTATGTATTTAACCAGATTGCCAAAACAGGTTTTTAATCAAAATACAGATCTGTTCTCACTGATAAAATACTTTTATAGGATAAATGTCTTAACTTTAAAATATAAATGTGTAAGATACAAAACTGTTAAATTAACACACAGGAAATTCTGGGTGCAGAATGTCCAATCTACATTCTAACAGAATGTTTTTCTATTTTTACCTATGCAAAAATTTTCCTATACATACTTTTTAGTCAAATATTACTATATTAAATAATCATGCATGTCTTTCAGGAGGTATTCTAAAACTTCAGTTTTAAACTGTGCTGCTGGTCTAGCTATCCTAGATTATCACAAACATGTAAAGACTTTAAATAAATAGCATACACTTTAATCTGTTTACACATACCCTCTTGGTCTGCTGTAATGAATGTGGACTTTTATTTAAAGGATTTTCAGACTTCTTCCAAGTGCACAGGCATGTAATTTTTATACATTTGTCAAGAACAGAAGGCATTCTATAACATGTTCCTTTATCATAAGCCATTCCATCACTTTTGGAGAGTGCTGTACAATGGTAAATAAGATGAACACTTGAAGAAATGCAACACGCCAATACCCCCAGCCCTATTCCATCCCCTTAAGTTATTACTCCAAAATAAGGCTTAAAAGTACTAGTCTAAACCATAAGAAATATTATCATAGCACAAAAGTATATATGAAACTTTATTTTTGAGTCTGTAACAGAGACTGTCCTTAAGTATCTTCGCCTTGTGCTTTTCCAAATAATAGTAATAATAAAATCAATTTGTGAATTATGGTATAAGTCCTATCTTTATTTTTCCTTCAACACATATTCATGGAGTCCTTCAAAGCATCCTAATGCATGCCATGCACACACATACAGAAGCTCCCACACAAAGGTGAGACAGGAGCAGTGTGGGGGCTGTGAGCATCCACAGTATGGATGGGAACATTCTGCCGTGTTCTGGGCGACTCGAAGCTTGGGCTCTGGATCCTTACAGTGCAGACTCACGCCTTATGCTCATCACTATGCAAAGGTGTGACCTTTTCGTAAATTAGTGCAAATTCTTCAAAATCACTATGTAGAAAAATATCACATGATACCACTGTCTGTATAAAGAATAATTACATGTCCCATACAATGCTGAAGTATGTTGACTGTTATAAGCCCTATCTGTGTGGAACGTGATGCTGAACATCATATGGTGTTCTTAAGTGAACACATCCTCTTGTGTTTATGACTCAGTTAAAAACTGATACTACTTCTTTACTATGGCTACCCAAATCTTAAACATTAAAAAAATGACTATAATATATAGTTATAAATTGATATAAAAGTCCTTTGCTTTAATACATAAAAAGCAAATTAGAAAATAATTTCATTACTTATGTCTCTACTTCCAATTTTTAAATGTTGAAAAAAGTAACAAAAATATAGCAATCTGTGACTAAAACAACATCAGTCAGAAAGCCCAAGATATAGTCAAAAAGAGACTGGACCAATAGAACTCTAAGAGGCTGTAGTGCTGTTGTCTAACATGCATACTGATGCCTGCATGTGGAAGTGGAACATATGACACAGAAAATGCTGCTCCTTTACTGTAGCCAGAGAATTTAAGCCACATACAGTAAAAAGGTACAGCTGGTCATGAATTGATTCCTTAAATAGAAACAAGCAGGTGGTGACATTTTGGTGTTTTGACATTTGCTCTTAGCTATTTATTGCTTGTAAATGTTGCTGTAACTAACAGTCTCTATTCTTTTCAATTTTTCGCTGCCAAAAGTGATACTTGGTAAGTAGTCCATAGTCCCCATGTACTTATAAAGACTTACATGTGGTTGTGGGACACAGAATACATGTGCAAGCTGAGAGTAGTGTAAAGTGAATTCTACCTTGAGCTGGACTCTTGCAGTTTAGAAGAATAGCAATTTCACTTTTTTAAAATGTCCTCTGCTAAGATCCAGGAAGCTTTGTACGAGGCCCCTGTGACTTACTCCACCTGATTCTTCTTCATCAGAGTGCATATGTTTAACATTTCCATTGTGACTATTTTTGAATAAGGCAACTTACTGTGCGTTTATGGAGAACATCAGTTTCTCTGAAAGGCCATTAGGTGCCACGCTTTCCTCTGTCCCAAGTTCAGCACTTTTATGGTAAACTTTAAATGTGAATCCTTTGCTAAGAAACCTCAATTTTAGTTTTACAGTGCCAAACTAAATAACATAAATTTATCAAACTAATTAAATGCATATCACACTCACTTGTGTTCTCATTTCCTAGAGGTAGAGCATGACCAGAAAGGTTTTTAAAAAATAAAATGGCAAAAGAAAACTAAAAGTTCCTTTCCCTTGCAATGTGTTGCAAAGCTGCCGTGAAGACGCGCCATGTGGCTTACCGTCACACAGCCTGATACATCTATCTAGCCTCACAGTTATAGATAATGTAACACCACAGCTGGGGGCTGGGCACCTGGCAGTCTCCCATGTTGTGACCACCTTTCCTCAGGTTCTTGCCCTCGGCCTCGCAAGGAATGCGAGAGTGGCCATGGCTGACTAAAGCTGAAAATCTTCCAATGGGAAAATGGAGAAGTCAGGGCCTCAAAAATGATAGCGTCCGGAGCAAAAGTGGTGCAGAACAGAAGTGTGTTCAAAAGCTGGCAAAGGCAGAGACAAATCCCTGTGGAGCAAGCACGCTGGCAGGGAGAAGCGCAGGCGAAGTTCTCAGGGTGGCGTCCTTGCTCCGCCCTTACTTACAAGGTTCTAACCAGTCACGGACTTAGCCTTCGTTGCTGGGATAGCTGGTGTTGGGGTAACTGCTGCCAGGGTGAGCCGTTGCTAGGTGAGCGTGGGGCTTGGGGACCCTCTGGTGAACATAAGTGGGCCCTGAAAGATAGCTGTTCTATTCCTGCATAGTTTTCACAAGGGATAATTTCTAGTAAGCGGATGCTCATTTTTCTAACTCTCTGCCCTGTCAGCTATGCCACGTTACCCACTCCACACCCGATGCTGCCCACCTATCCTCCTCCCTAACCCTACACTAACATTTGTGTGAGTTGGCATCTTTCCGGTAAAGGGTCCAGTTCAGTGCCGAACTAGCTTTAAAGCAGCATAGTGTTGCTCACTTGTGCAGGGACACATCCCAGATAAACAACGCGGAAGGTTGAGCTGAGTTCACAACTTCAATGTTAATGCATCTAGAGCAGAATAAGTGGGCCACACGCAGTTTGGATCGCGTGCAATACATACTGTGTCTTTCATGATGCCAGAGCACAGCTTTGCATCAGTTACCGGAAAAAAAATTTTCATCAAATGGCTGTATACAGTGCTGGCATTTTAAAACCCACAGAACATCAGGACTACCTCAGTAGATGCATTGAAAGAAATGAACCTATATTTTACCCACAATCTCTTGCTTATAAAATCCAAGATTAGCTCTGATTCCCTAAGCTAAAAAAAAAAAAAAAAAAAAAAAAAAAAAAAAAAAAAAAAAAAAAAAAAAAAAAAAAAAAAAAAAAAAAAAAAAAAAAAAAAAAAAAAAAAAAAAAAAAAAAAAAAAAAAAAAAAAAAAAAAACCAGATTTGGCTTCTCATCAAACCAACACAAAGTGGTCCCTTAAGCTACCATCAACAGTGATTTAGCTTCACAAAATTCTACATTGTTAAATGAAAAATTATAGCGAAGTCAACGTTTTCTCTGTCTCACCCTCCATCTTCTGAACTCTAAATTGCATCTTACTATTCAACACCTAACACTGAACCTAAAATGAGACTAAAAGCAGGACAAGGGTAAGGGTCTTAGCTCTACTGGCACTAATCTGTGACAGGGAGTGACAGGTGAAGCAACATTACGGCCAAGGAAAACAGACCAAAGCTACTGGTGGTTGGGACCAGGGATACTCCAAGGAATATGGAACACTATTTTTTCTTTACTTGTCAAATGAAAAAGTGAAGTTTGTGGAATGCCATACCCCATCTACCCTATCCTGTGGCACTGTTACACAACAGGAACACCAAGCTGATCTACTGCTTTGTGGCATCTTCACTGAAGACAAGAGGAAGCAAGACCCAATGTGCTTTTGGAGCCTGTGTGCTTCCAAACCAGACATAGTAGATAAGGCCACCATCACAGCCTATACCGAAGGAAATTTCTAGAGATTCGGGAATCCTCTTCTTTCCAAAAAGACACGTGTAGACTGTGATGACCATGTTTTCAGAGCTTCACCCTTAAGAAGGGATAGAAGTAAGTTTTCTTTGAAATCCCTGATACATTGAAGAGCATGATTCAATGCACACCAGAGTTCGAAAGCTCACAGATAAAATAGTCTCAGATTGTCCAGAAGTTTACCATCTAGTCTGTAACTGAGATTCTATATTTTCAAGGAAATGTAAGCTTTATGGAGTGGCAGTATTGCAGCCAGTGAGGTTTATTCAAGGCACAATTATCGCTAGTTAAAAACTTTTCTCAAGGAAATATTAATTAAAAACACTTAAATAATGGAACTGGAATACATAAACATTCATATCAGTCCTCAGTAAGAAAAGACTCTAGTATTCCATCCCCTCTCCTCAAAAGATACTGGATAGGTTTCATCTGTGGGTTTTCTTCACTTTGACTTTCCATACACCCTGTGCTTTATTTCAGGCCTCCCAGACCTGTAACCAGCATGAATGATACCCTGTTCTCCCATTCGGTTCCCTCCTCAGGAAGTCCTTTTATTACCAGGAGGTGAGTTCTAATTCTGCTTCAATAATGAGTCTTGATTCTAGGGCAAGAAAATATATTTTACTGTAAGTCAACTGCAAAAGAGTTTTGTTAGAAAGTAGATTATAAATATCCAACACAAGCTTTCAACTTCACTCATTTGGATGCATTTAAGGAGGGCTGGCATGACCCTGGGAGTTATTGTCACTCCTGGAAATCTGCATTTATAATCTCCCCATAGTAAGAATGTGAGGTGTGTTTCACATTTACTACTGAAACATCTGCATTCTCACTAGGCAAGCCCTGGTCACATACCTGGTGTGCACTGCTGAAGCCAGGCAGTTGGAATTAAAAGACCTAAGGGAGGTTCATCATACAGATTCTAAAATATCTTATTATCTAAGTCTCCTGATATAAAAGACTCATCTTCCCACTAAACTTTGGACTTTCAAGGGCTAGAGGTGGAAGACTGAATTTAGAAACATAGTTTCCATATAAATAATTTCACAGAGAATAGCAAGAATTTCCAAATCAGCTTCCTGGCTCACCCTTGTGCCCAAGACAGCCTTTGTGAACAAAGCACAGGATGAGATCTTTCTGCAGGAGTTAGATCCAAGCACAGAGCTCAAGAGGTGCTCTGAGTCGTTTGGTCAAATATTATAAATCAAGCACCAAGGAATTTGTATAGATGCATTAGACAGTTCACAGGCAGGAGGAACAATAAGGAAAATTAGAGTAACAGAATGTGAGGGCACAAGAGGCTTTCAACAGAAAAGAATAGAGACCCATGTTTTACAAAATGAACTTAGAAATAACTTCATAATAA
Organism: Myocastor coypus; assembly: GCA_004027025.1. NCBI lineage: Eukaryota > Metazoa > Chordata > Mammalia > Rodentia > Myocastoridae > Myocastor > Myocastor coypus. The sequence goes on along the minus strand of PVJA010000591.1, from coordinate 102,443 downwards.
TCTGTCCTTTCACTGGAAAGAGCTTTTCAAATGCCTATTTCACTATAGTATCATGGTACATGCTATTGAGGATGTGAAGACCGTGAGCCTGACACACCAGTCCTCTTCCCCTGCTTTTCTATATTCACCCATCAGTAGGAACCTGAGATGAAGATGTTCCTCATGATTGCATAAGCAGAATAAAGGGCATGTGGAAGTGCATGACATTTCCAGTACACAAATGATATCTATACCCAGCTGGAAATGAAGAGGCCATGCTCCTGAAGAGTATCCACTGTGAAACAGTCCAGTTCAGGCCCTTAGTAACTTCCAGTTAGCACTTCTCTTCAGAACTCTAGCATATGCAACCATCTCTCGTGCAGTGAAATTATAAACCCTAGAGGCCTGTGCATCTGTCTAGGGAGTGCTGGTGTTATATTTAAAGTTGGGCTTTTACTAGGAAGTTCTACATTCTGAAAATGCCAACAGAGGTAGACCCCAATCCTTACTGAAGGTTGCTTTATATCATTTCAGCTTGGACGGTGCTTATGGTGGATGCGTCTAGATGGATAACATGACTTCCTCTACCCTAAAATATTCCTCTAATACTCTGAGCTGTTCTGCTTCCTCCAGGGTGCATGGTACCCAAACTATAATCATTTCCCATTTTTCCCTTTCTTAGTCCCTTTGGCATGTTTTCTGTGAACCACAGACATGTTGTTTAAAGCTTGCAGTTCTTCCTGTCACCGCAGAGTTTGGACTCTGGGTTCTGTTTTGAGATTGCTGTTCAATAAAGCTGTGTACACTCAATGTCCTTGTGCTCCAAGTGGGCTTTGCTCTGTTCATGGGAGATGTTAATGAGGTCTCCTTGTTTGCATCCCTCAGGTTACCTGAGGGGATAAGTGCTGCTAGCCCTGGGGCTGAAGAGCACTTGCTCATAAAGATGTATGTAAATCAGCTTGCCCACAGCGCACGGTCAGTATTCCAGTCACCCTGAACCACTAATCGTAGCAGTAGCTCCATAGATGTAGATGGCTCGTTGGTCTCCTCTAGCACTAAAATCCTGTCTCACATCTTAGTAGAAATGGAGAGCTTTGGGGCTTTATTGAGCTTCTGTTGAAAATTTCAACCTAGACTGGATTTCTGGGATCCTTCCTCTCCTTCTCACTTGCTCTATAATTTCATAACTTCATCCAACTACACAGGAGGTGCATATACATCGAGCGCTGAGCCAGGTCTACTTTGGACAAGTTTCTGATTTTGTATAATTTGCAACTTTTAAGATCCTTGAATTAAAGAACATCTTAGAAACATTCTTAATGCAGACTTAGTGAAGCTAGCACCTTATTGCAGTAAAGGATTGACGGGGTAAAGAAGCCTTAAGAACTTTCTATCCCACTAGGCGAGGACCATATGCAGCTCTAAGCACAGCAGATTGGTTGTAATTCCAGAACCAGTTGCTTCCTACCGGAGCTTTACTTCCACCACTTCCAGCTGGTGATCCACAGCTGCTCTCTTTCCCACATTGACACTCGAGGTTGATGGAAATTCTTCAAGACAGACAAAAGAATAAGTAGAAGGTCCTGTTCTTTCTAAAACTGGAACTGAGTTAAAGAAATGAACAAGAGCTCTATCCCCATCCCCATTCTCCCTTTTAAAATCAAATAAAACCTGGGACCGGAGAGATAGCTCAGGGGCACAAATGCATACCTGGCAAGTGCAAGGTCCTGAGTTCAATCCCCAGTCCCGAAAAAAAAAAAAAAAAAAAAAAAAAAAAAAAATCAAATAAAACCTGAACAGGCCAAGAATAGTTCTGGTCAGCATTACACCAACAATGAAAGAGTAAATGTTTATCATGAAGATACTTTATTTAGCTTATGGTGTCAGTCTTCCATAGGATGACTAGGAAATCAAAGATCTGAGAAAGTCAGAGCAGAGTGAGGAGAACTAAATCAACACTGAGAAATCCTCATTACAAACTCCCAGGATTAGTCCCCTAGAGCCTTTAAAAGCCTGCCACCTTGATCTTCAAAAGGCATGAGGATGTATTTGTGAACTGTTTTGACATCCTGCCATCTACCTCAGACAGATTTATGAGTATGTACCTCCGACTATTGCCACCATCTACCATATCCCCTTATATCCTTTTCCAGCTACATAGTTGACTCACTTTTCCCCTTCCTAAAAGGAAAGCAAGGATTCTCAAAGGCACTCATCCCTAGTCCTTTGACGTCTTTCTGTCTCTGTGTGTATGTCTTTGTCAGTGAGAGGGTGATGCACGCCCATACACATTCACACCTATGTACCCAGTGCTGGGTAGCATCAGGCAAAATGACATAAATCATAGACCAATTTAATTCATTCATTTTCTTGACCATAAACCATATCCCTAGATTATTTGCTTGTAAGTTTAAAGGACAAAATAGTTGGATCAATGAAAATCTATTATCTCTAGAAAAACAGCTCCAAAAGCTAAATATGGCATGTCAGCAATATTGTCTAAGCTTATAAAAGATGGTATAGGCTTATTGAAAATATTATTAAAAAGACTGACCACCAAAACCTCCAGAAGGCCCTTTGTCCTCCTCAGTGTCCACAGCTTCATGCTTTTGAGGATCTACTATCTTTGTTGGCATCATGCCTTCTTTGTAAAAATTTAACTTACCTTTCAAAAATCTTTACTTAGCTCTCATGTGTGTGTGTGTGTGTGTGTGTGTGTGTGTGTGTGCGTGTGTGTGTGTGTTTTAATCCTTTTTTTTTTTTAATTTTGGAAGAATACAAAATAGTGATGGGCAGTTTTCATTCTTTTTGGTTTTTTCCAGCTCAGGACGTTGCACTTGCCAAGCAAGCGCTTGTGCCTCTGAGCTACATCCCAGCCCCGAGAGAGAGTTACCTAGTCCTTTCTTCTGTTCAGTTAGCTTTTTTAACTACGGCCCATCTTCTTCATTTGCCATAACACAGACACTGAAAGCTACTTTCTTTGCCTCCAACTTTAGAAACATTGGTTAAAGGTTTCACACATATGTTCATTGTTGCAAATTCTGAAGTAGAAACCACTCACAAAAAGAACATGTTAGATGTAGTCTAATACATGTGCTCTTTTCTGGTGTGTCACAGTACAAAGGATTACTTAACGGTACTGTTCTAGGTTCTGTAGTACTTAGGGAAAAGATGCACCCAAGCACTTCCCAGGTCTCAGTTCTTCCCAGTGGAGCAGCATGAGTGAGCCATGTTTGTAGCTTGACTGGCTAGTTATTTGACTGACTGATTTAAATTTCCAACCAAGAAAAGGCCAATTCATAATGTCTTTTTCATTTTTTTCAAACATTTTCACTTAAAGATTCTTTACCTAACAACTCAAACTTTAAATCTGGCTTTAAATGTTGAAACTAAATTTTAAATATTTGTGATTTGATTATCAAAAGTAATTAGAAATAAAATTAGGACACTGAATTTGCTTTTTCTTTCCAAAGTTTTCTCTATGGCAATTTTTTTAAATCTAAGATATAAGACTGATGATATAGCTTGGCGGACAAAGCATTTGCTTAGGTGAGTGCAGGGGCCAGGGTTCAATACCTGGCACCGCATACTGTGCTGGCTCCACCCCCTGGTGCACTGAGCCAGCCATGGAGTCCTGGCATGGTGCCACATGCCTGTAATCCCAGCACTGGGGAGGCAGAAATCAGGAGGATCACTACATGTCCAAGATGTGTAGTGAGACCCTGCACACACACACACACACACACACACACACACACACACACACAGATTAAAGCACATCTAATTTCAGTCATAAAAAATAGATACATATTTCAGAAGCATTAGCAGAATGACCCAACAGAAGCAGGAGTGCTTTTAGAAAACTGCATTTCAGATTTAAGCAAAGATCCAGGTAATATTTAGGCATATTCTGTTGCATTAGAACAAACATCCCAAATCAACATCTGTCACCAGTATAAAGATGTCCTCAGTCTTTTCACACTGTCTGGCATGTGTAAAATATTACATGAAATTTGAAACAATCATTCTTGTGGATAATTTCTTTATCTCATATAACTGCATAGCTCCATTTCTACATTAGCTTTTTTAAATTTAACCTAGCTTTCATGCCCAGTTCTAACTATTTCTTGTATTAACCTAGTAGTGACCTATAATGAAACCCATAGTTGCCTTTCTTCTTCACTTCATTAACCTTTTTATTTTTGTTAGAAAGCTTCAGTCAGATTTTGTGCATGTGCTGCACCTACCCAAATTTTCTTCAGGCTCTCTTGGCAAAAGTGTAATTGGTATAACACTGAAAAAGAGTATAGTAACTAGGGGTCAAATATGACCTGCAAATTCCAATATCTACCATAGTACTGTTCAAGATGGCTCAGCCTTTACTCCAGTCTTAATTGATGGGCAGCTGATCTTCCTTATGAGACCACTACCCTATTTCTTATGTGTGTTTGCTGATTTGCACATAAAAGATGTTTTATATTTCACAAATAACCTATTGAACACTAGACAAGGAAAGAGAAACAAAATATGTCAGGAAATTATCCTTTAATAACACTAATTCATGGATTCATTTATTGTACTTAAAGTAGTTTGATGGTCTCATTACTATACATGTTAAATCATAGTGAGATTCATAATTTTAATTCACAATTGAAAATTGCTTAAGTTGGGAATCAATTTTTCAAATTATTCTTCATGAGTCCATGTACCACATAAGTTAATCAATTATTTAACAATTAATAGAAATGAAAGTATCTATCTTAATTTACCATGGTTGAACTATTGCTTCCCTATTCATTTTTGTGGCATGAACTAGTCCACACTATATAATTTGTTGGCATAATATTCTTATTTCCTAAGACTGAATCCAGGTCTTTTACAGTGTGTTCAATAAAAGAAAAACCCTTTGATCAGGGCCAATGTAATAACCCAACAGAAGCCAAAAAAAAGGTCTTTTGAAAAATGTATTCCAGGGCCCGGCGGGATGGCTCAGTGATCTAAAGCGCCTGCTTGGGAAAGCTTGGGTGGCTTCAGGGACCGCGGTTCGATCCCCGGCACCACATGCTGTGCGAGCCCTGCCCTCGGGGTGAGCTGAGCCAGCCATAAAAAAAAATGAGTGAATACATAAACAAAGGTTCTGAAACAAGAAAAAAATAAATAAAATTTAAAAAAAACAAAGAAAAGAAAAGTGTATTCCAGATTTAAGCAAAGATTCAGGTAATATTTGCACATAATTCTACTACATTAGAACAAACACCCAAAAATGTTTCCACTAATGTAAAAATTCTAGATTCAGAGGCCATTCAAATAGCTCAGCAGATTAAAACATCTACAAGCAAATGCTGGGGCCAGGGGCCTAATCCACAGGCCTACCATGCTGGCCACGCCCTTGGGTTCTGCTGAGATGGCAATTGAGACTGAGAGTGGTGGCACATACCTATAATCCCATATCTTGGGAGGCTGCAAACAGGTGGATCACTATGACTCCAATCTAGTAGTGAGACCCTGAACACCCTGTAGACCCTTCCCTAAAATATAAAAAATAAAAACTCTAGACTTAGTTGTCATCCTTCAAAACAATATTTTCAAAAAAGTGAGACATTTTGAAATTTCCTTTTCTTCTCAGAACCCACTGCATCCTTATATATGTATATGCATAAAAATTTGGAAGTAGCTTGTTTATTAGATGTCATTTTCCAGAGTATTTTTTTAAGGAATGGGTGCAGAAACAGAATTTTTGTGGAGAACTATATCTAAAGAAATTGTCCCCATCTTTGGGCTTTGTACACAACACACGAACTTCAACATTACTGTTCTTGCCCCATGGCACACAACAGTGATAATATATTTGCAGGGAGATGTATTTAGACCTTAACAAGGCCCTAATAGAAAGAAAATGAGAACTATAGTAATACAATTTGGGGATGGTGGCCTTGCTTAGAAAGGTATATCCACTGCCTGAAGGGAGCTTTGAGCAGTCTCTGATTTCAGAGGTTAAGGTAAGGGTGTGTTTTGATGTGAGTATGGGGAATGCCGAGCAAGGAGCACCTCTGGAGTTCCAGCTGAAGTTGCGCATAGGGTCACTCTGCGTGGTTCTACTTTCACCAGGCACTTGGCTAGCTCTGTGACTGGCCCTAACTTTGGTTATCCAGAAGCAAGAGATAAGGAGAATTTGAAGTTAGTGTAAAGAAGTATAGAAAAGTGTGTTAACAGTGAATGTGCTAGACTGGGCGTGGTGGTGCGTGCCTGTAATCCCAGCCCTTGGATGGCTATAAACAGGCAGATCACTATGAGTCTGACCTAGTAAAGAGACACTGAGCATTCTGTAGACCTTCCCTAAAATACGAAAAAAAAAAAAATTCTGGTGCTGGAAATCCAGAGCCATAGCAAACCAAAAAGATTTATTTCCACAAGCTCATAAGTGTATGTGTGATAGAGCTTTATATTTTCTGAGAACTGATGTTCCCAAGAATTTATGTATTAAGAAAAAGAAAATAAAAGGATTTCAAGTATTCCATGAAACCAATACTGGCAAAGATAAAATTGAAGAATATAAAAGGAAGAAAAGGGGTGTGTCCTCATAGAACATGTACTCAGCCCTGCGACGGAGGAAGGAACCTAGATAAAAGAAGGGAGGGATGAAGAGAAGAAGGGAGAAGTGGAAGTGGAGGAGAGGGAAGAGGAGAGTCCAGAGAAGTAAAGGCAGTGAAAACATGAGGCCTCCAAGGAAATCTAGCCAATTGCTCCCCTGTTGACACTTGTTGCCGTGTGACAAGCTCCTCCATGCTTGTGGAGGTGACAGAGTGGTGGAAACGGCTTTATCAACCCATATACATACTCATAAAACATCCCCAGAAGGACAAGTGGCCAACACATTATCACCTTTGATTATTTTGTGTTTCTTTTCTCCTTTGCTTTGCCATCCCCATTCCTATCCTGCAGACTGAACCCACGGCTGTTTCACTGAGCTGTACCTCTTTTTTTATTTTTCACTTTGAGACAGGATCTCATTAAGTTGCTAAATTGTCCAGCCTGAACTCAAACTTGCAGTCTTCCTGCCTTGGTTTTGTAGAATGCCAAGGTTATGAGCATGTGCCACCCCTTTTCTTTCTTCTTAGCTTTAATATTCAGAATCCATGGATGTACCTGTGAAATTACGAGGCTGTTGGTTTAAACAAAATGTCTTAGAATTTAAAGGTGAAACAAGTATAACAAGCTGGGGAAGTCATTTGGCTTGGAGGGAAGAATTATTGATATATTCCAGGAAGTATTTTGAATAGTTTTCCAGGTATCTGAAATCAGTTGTGCAGACTGAGCATGGTGGTGCAAGCCTGTTGTCTTAGTAACCTTTTTTTTTTTTTTTTTTTTTTTTGTCTTAGTAACTTTTTACTCGTTGCTGGCACAAATAGCCGACACTCAAAATGAAGGAAGGAAGGAAAGGCTTATTTCACTCACAGTTGGTGGAGGTTTCAGTCCATATTTGGCTGGCCCAAGGCTGAGTGGAACAGAGCAGAGAGGATCCAGTTCTTGGCAGCAGAACAGCAATAAAATGGTGGCAGAGGCAGCCAATCAATCAGGGCAGCAGAGCAACAGCACTAGTCTTTCTCTCTGTCTCCCTTTAAATTACATCGGGCTCTCTGCCTTAGCCTATCCACTTCAGGCCCCACCTATAATTCTCAGCAGTACCCAGACCATAATCTCATCAGTATTAAAACACAATCCCAGTGGATCATGGATCAAGTCTCAAATTCTAGAAGTCCCCGCCCCATGACTCATGAGTCTTTGGGGAGACAACTGAACATAAACCATATCACCTGTAATCCCAGTTCTTGGGAGGCAATAAACAGACAGATCACTAGGAGTCAGATCTAGTAGTGAGATCCTATATGCTCTGTAGACCCTTCCCTAAAATATAAAAATAAATAAATTAAAAATAAAGTCAATTATGCAACAGCTACATCTACTTGAAGTTAAGGTTTAACAAAGTAGTTGGTGAGGATTTTGGGCAGCAGGGAGACTGTAGTTACCAGATAATGAACATATACTGGCTTCAGTAGACAGAGTTTGAAGAGCTTCGATACTAGAACACCTCAGAAAATATCAACATTAAAGGGTAAGGTGGTTATTGGCCCTGATGGCCAGGTTTTATAGTCTTAGGAGATAAAGATCAATATATTGAAAACAACTAAGCCTACCAAGAAATTAACTTCTCCTAAGCATTAACCTACTTTACTATTATAAGGCTGTGGTACTCTATCTCTGTGTGTGTAGCCTATAGTTAATAATAATGCACTATTTATTTCAAAATTGCTGAAAGAATAGATTTTAGATATTATCACCATAAAAAAATAAGTATGTGAGATCCTGGATATGTTAATTAATTTGATTTAATCATTCTATAATGTATACATACATCAAAACATTACATTTATCCCAACTCTAATCTACTTTTAAAGTCAATGTATAGTTTGTACTCTTAAAACACAGTAATTCTTTCTATAATATATGTCTTTGTAAAGGACTCAGTGAAAATGTCCTATGTTCAATAAATATGATTGCTTATTCTGTCCCAGACATTTCCTTATAAATAAAATCTGATATAAATTTTCCAGATACTTAACTCTTCAAGGAATCCTTAGTACATCAGACTACAGAACAAGAATTCTAACTATACCACACACAGCTCAAATGTGACATTCACTTATAAATTTGAGTTTAGTAAAGATTGGTACTACCTCATGATACAAACAAAATTTTAATTAAAAGTTTTGTAAGATTTTTAACTATTTTATAAGCATACAAAGATATACAGATAGAGATATGACTTCAAATTTCTTGTACATTGTGGCAAAAGAATTTAGATCTCAATAGTAACATATTTGGCATTTAAAGTGAATGTTTTTTTGTTGTATATTTTATAAAGGGGCAGGGGTAATTTTAAGTACACCAATGTGTAACGCAAATTCTTAACTTTTAGAGGAGCAAATGACAAAAGGAACACATATGACCAACTCAGTTGTAATACTAAGAATTCCTATCATATCTCCCAGTGAAGCATGTCTGCTCATCACAGTAGACCATGGGCGACTTAGACTTGGACACACATAATTAATCACCACTATGTGTCTACTTGTATTGTAATAAAACTCATATTTAAACTTTGGAACTATCATTGAAATTACTAACTGAAATAATATTATTCGTAATGAATCTAAAATGTTAACTGTTTTAGCAATGGAACTCTACTCAGTAGCTATGCATTAATGTTGACATAAGAAATACGACTACAGTTGTAGGGCTCCAAAAATGTATTTCTGTTTCCCTAAAAGCTGTCTTTATAGCATGGCAGCCAAGTTCAGGTAACTTGAACTTAGAATAGAAACAGTTCTAATGCAGAAGCCATCTGCAGGTAATGTTTCAAGTCTCTGTTCAACGTAGCTGGAGAATATAGGGGAGGCTGAGAAACTCTTTAAGTGGGATCTACAAACTGAAAGGACTTAGTGATCCACTGGACTGTTTCACATGCTACCCCATAAGGAATTTTGGAAGAATTTTCGTATCTAGACATATGCACCATGATCACTTGCTCGTCAAACAAAGAGCAGGGATCAAATCCAAATTAAATTAACTAGTAGAATTGTAACTATGATTTTCATACCATGTTTTTACTCTGCTCTGAATTCTGAGGAAATCTGAAAACATCCTGTGTATTTCAAAATAATAAGATACCTTTCCAAATAGAGATTGGAGGTGGACTTGGGAGTTTCTGTTGCCAGTGTCTATTCTAAATCTGTTGCTGTGTTTAAGCTCTTCTTGGCTTTCCCATCTTATTATTAACTAGCTCTCCTCCTAAGGACAGTGAAGTAGAGCAGAACAAAATGCTGGCTAGGGCTGCTCCAGCTTTTCTGAAGGGCAAAGGGTAAGTTAAAGCCAGAGTGTACTGGAACCCTGAGTTAACTGTACTAAAATGGAGTTGCTTCCATCAAAACTACTATGTGTGAAAGCCTATCTCTGATTTAGCCAAAGCAGCACTACCATAACCCAATTAACAGCACCAAGTTGTTATTTCAAATGGACACATCTGCGCTGTGAGTCACTTTTCTAATTTCCTTTTCCTTTTAAATGACTAACCTGATAATTTGATTTTCCAAGATACTTCATCTTTGCTTGCAACATTTTACTGTACAGATGAATTCCCTAGCCTTAATTGCTGAAGAATGCAAATTTGTTTTCTAAAAAGTCTTTCTACCTAAACAGAAGTCTTCATTTTTAAAGCTAGTGAAATGAAACTGTGAATTTTATTGCTTGGATTTTGCTTGTGTTTTTCATAGAACTTCACTTCGACTCTTGGTTTGGTTTTCTATATGTGTTTTCTTCCACAAACTCACTCCTTCTCTACTTCCTTCTGGAAACCTTCTTAACATCTTTCTTTCCTCCTACCCCATTTTAGGATACAGTACAGCCTAAATGTGGCAGACAGGCTAGCTGATGAACATGTGCTCATCGGGTTGTATGTCAACATGCTCCGGAACAACCCATCATGGTTAGTGCAGGTTTGGCTGCTTGACTGTCTTTAGAAAAATGGTGTGAATTGGTGACAAGCAGTCCTGATAAGGGACAAAGTCCCTGCATGCTACAGTTACGTCACTAAGGTACTCTTACCTAATACAAATAGGAAGTCTTTTGAGATGTTAGTTTGAACACCTCCCATTAATATTCCATAGAACTCATATTCTTACTTATATCTTATGCTAAAAATCTGTGGGAATGGCAATTAATATTCAGTTGCATGCAGAATTCCCTGAGTCCCATTCTGTTCCACATATCATGTCAGATTGCTTCAGGATCATGAGTCAGGTATTTGTCTTATTCCAAGGACATGTATGTTCTGCTGATATAGGAATCAATGCTTCATTTCGGTTAAGAGAGAAGTAAAAAAGGGGAAACCTAATGTGATGGGGTCATATCATAGAAAGAGTTTTTTTAATGTTGATAGCCATGGGAGAAATTTCAACAACTCCATTACTTAGAAATGTATCTGGGCAGCTAAGCTGCAGAAGCCTGAGTTCAAGCCATGGAACACACAATGTTCACTCTCAGATGCGTGAAGTTCCGCCATTCAAATAGGCATTCAGAAATGATAAAGGAACTCATGAAATGTTTATTTTCGTTTTGTCACAGTTTCTTAGCTAATTTTCTTGATGCTGAGGCAAAATATTCAGTACCAAAAGTTTCCAAAGGAAAGGCTGATTTTGACTCACAGTTTGTAGAAGTTTCAGGTCATAGTGGGCAGACTCCAAGGCAGAGTGGAAGGTTAGAGAAGAAACAGGTGATGGTGGATAGAAGGCGGCAAAAGTAGCAAACAACAAGCAAGGCCCACAGCAGCCTGCTTTCTGTCCCTTACATTCTATACATACCATCCACCCTGAGGGCAGGTAGCACTCATAGCCAAGATGGTCACCCTTAATTCTACCCTCACACTATGAACCAATTCAAATGTCACATCCTTAATCCCAGCATTATACACTCTAGATCCAGCCACCTCTGCAATGCTCCACCTATTACTGCATGAGACTTTGGAAGGATGTCTAGACACAAACCATAATATTCCATCCCAGAACCCCAAAAGACTCTGGCACATACATTTATGCACAAGGCATTTATTTGGTCTGTCTCCTAAAGTTGCAGGTGTTCTAATAGTTGATTAAAAAAAAGAAGTCCAAATCCAAAATCTCCTATATAATTTATAGCAAACTCTTATTGGTACAGATGAAAAGAAAGTTAAATATTTGCAACATACAATGGCACAAGATAGACATTTCCATTCCGAAAGGTAGAAATAGGGGGATATAAAGGAATGGGATTAGAGTAAGTTCAAACTTCTGCAGGGCAAACATTAGGTCCTGGAGTTTCACATCCACCATCTGAGCAGCCTGTGGTAAGATGTGAACTCCAAAGGGCTTGGATGACTCCACTCTGTGGCACTGCAGATGGCTGTAACTCCCACAGCTTCCCTCTTCACCCAGCTTTGCTCACTCCTTACCACTTTCCACAAATGATCCAGGCTCCTCATTTCTCCAGTCTTCTGAAACCTCCACTGCACCTCTGGCTTGACACTCACAGCTCCATGCACTGCTTCCTCAAGGCACACTGCCTGACCTCCCACGTTTTCTTCTGAAATCTAGATCCAAGCCTTCCTGATCCCACTCCCCTTGTATTTTGCATGCATCTGAAACCAGCACCATGTGGATGAAGCCAAGGCCCACTACCAGCTGGACAAGCAGCCAGACTTCCTTCTCTCTTGGCTATAGGGGTAAAGTGTCAGGATGACTGAGCCCTCAGAATCCAATTCTGAGGAGCAAGTTCTCTAAGCTGCCACCATCTTGGAACATGGCATGCTGGGGCACATTTCTCGAAGCTAATTCTTTCACCTTTGCAACCTGGAGGCTGCAGAATCTGGGGTCATACTTCTTGTGATGTCCTCAGGCCATCTTCTCCATTGTCCTGTTCCTTTTCAGAAACCAAATTCTAATCTGCTGTACCTTTACAATCCCCAGCTTTTTGGGGCTTCCTCTCCAGTCAAACTCAAAATGTTTTAAATCGTTCTGCTCAATTCCTTGCTCTTGATTCTTAATATAAATCTGGCTAAATGCCTCCAACAGTAACTACGCCACTGCCTAAATAGTAGACTGCTGCTGTACAAACAAGTGAGTCTTAAAAAATATTTTAATTTTAACCTCAATTTTCTCTAAACTAAGGGCCCATGGATTTTCTGAGGTTGTATCTGTTAAATCCCCATTAAGGTGGCTTACACTTTTACCATCAGGTTCCTTTGCTATTTCATAAATGCGTTCCTCAAATTTGTGGTCTCCATCGCTTGGTGCCCATTACATCACCACTTTAGTGCTATTAGACATTTTGTTTCTAGAACTCTTGCCACCCTTGACTTTTTCCAAAGATTTCATTGCCAATATTGTTGACACCATCAACCAATTTTTGAAATATTAGTAGGTGAGGCAACAGTTATATTTGGTTAAGTATTTAATATTATTAGTTTTAATAGATGTATGTGATAAATATACTGATTTGTGTTTTTAAAACATATACCCAGCACAGTAGTTTATATTTATCCTAGTTTTACTACCTGACATAAATGCTCTCCTCAGCTGACCTAAGCCCATCACTTCACTCAAATTTCTTGAACTTCTAGAATTCATGGTTTCTACCATATCTCTTCTCACTTTCTCAAAATCACAAGATTCCTTGAACCCTATTCCCACCAAATTTTAAATAAAACTAAATTATAAATTATAAAAGAAGGGCCAGCCAAATAGCTCAGCAGATTAAAGCACCTGCAAGTGGGCCTAGGGATGGGGGGTTTGATCCCTGGGCAGGCTGAGACCGCAACTGAGGCTGGGCGTGGTGGAATGTGCCTGTAATCCAGCTCTTGGGAGGCTGTAAACAGGCGGATCACTACAAGTCCAATCTAGTAGTGAGCCCCTGAACACACTGTAGACCCATTCCTAAAAATACAATAAATGAATAGGTAGATAGATAGATAGATAGATAGATAGATAGATAGATAGTGTATCAATAGTCTTCAAAACCATAATGAGTACAGGTTTGTTCAGAAGGCAGTGATACAAGGACCATGTCCCCTTTCCTGTAATTCCAAGCATATCCTAGTCATTTCTACCACGCTTCTTTGACCTTTTATTAATTAAAGCTGTAACAAAGAAATCTCCAAAGACAAGAGTTCAGAGTTTTTCACTACTAGTCATTTTGCCTACTCAAGTGATTAATCATATTGACATGATGGTCACTTAAGACCATAAAACAGTCTCAACAGAGACACCTTACATCTGCCTGATAAAAGCTAGAAAGATTTGTATTTTGAAAACAAAGCAGGATGTAAGATGGATAAATGAGGCCAACTCCATCTGACTAGCTGTCTCCATATCCTTCGTAGCTTTATTTTTTTTTTTTTTTTTTTTTTTGTCCTTCAGAGGTTCCAACTTTTTCAACATTCTCATTTTATCTTTGCTTTCATTTCTTGTTATTAATTTGCTTCTTAACACATCTAAAAGTTTGGATAGCATTAATTCCATTTCACCAATAAGAAAGCACAAGCCCTTAGACATGGAAGACTTCTTCAGGGTCATATTCTACTGAGGTCTTGCTAACAGGTCTTAATGACGTGCAATCCTGTTCGATTCTGACTTCACGCCTCTCCCTCATCCTCTGCACACCTCAGGAGAGCTCAGCAAGCAGGCACCCTAGAGCTGGGCTCTGCTGAGAGCTTTGGTTTTATCACTATGCGGTCATGTTCCTGACTAACTCTGTGTGAAAATCTTCTACCCTATATTAATTACTTAACACAGTGGGAAATTACCTCATTTTAAATAATCTTCCGCCAAGTTAAAGAGACACTTAAGACATTGCTGGCTCTGATTGTCAGAAAAGCCAAATAAGCAGCAGCTCCACAGAGAATTTCTGGTGCCTTCTCATCAAAATAAAGTCTTTCTGGTTTTTAAGCACCTTCTTTGCTGAGGGAGGAGTCTCAAAATCGTATACCATGAAGGTTATTTTCTGCCCTCCTTGAGCGCTAATCAAGGACCTGCACTTACTTGTGATTTGTGGAGAAGATCCTTGGCAGGATTAGATTAGAAAAGATTAGAAATAACCCCTTAACCACAGTATGTCCTCCACACACACCATTCATAGGTTCTAGAATATTACTCTTCACTTTGTAAGAGACCAAGAGGAAGTAGCTAAAGGCGCCCTTCTGTAGTTTGATTAATCACAGTCATTTGGTGAAACTTCTGTCCTCTAGGTCAGATTAAAATTGTTCTGCTTATGTTTTTCTCAGAGAGAAAAAAAAATTTACACATTTATATCATTAATAAATTTCTTGCTAAGGGGATTGATAATGCAAACTGTTTAAATTGCTCCACAACATTTTATGTTTGTTGGGGGAAATATAAATCAACTTGACTCTAAGAATTCGTTTGGGGGTTTATATTGGAAGCTTAAATTTTAACAGCATTCTTGCTTAAGATGATTTACTACATTCTGGCCGCTCTTGGCATGCACCCCAGAGCCCTCGCTGTGGTCTACAAGCCTGAAGGTGGCCCAGTCCAGCCCTTGCCTGCTCCTCTCTCAGCCTCATTCCACACAGGTTCTCTCTATTCAACCATAATGATAGTCACACCAGGGTTTCTAAGGAGCAGTTTCTAAGACAAAACAAGCCTTCCTCTGCCTCCAGACCATGACACTAGCTTTTCCTCTGCCCAGAACATTCTTCCCTGCTTCAGGTTTCTCTTGCCTTCCACATGCTCAGGCTCAGGTTCTTCTCTGGCTTTAGCCACCTTAGGTAGCTCTCCTACCCTCCTTAGCTGTTATCATGAAATGAGGAGATGGATAGATGGTTTACCATCCACCTTGCCCTAGTGCAGTGGTGATGAACCCATTACACACATGTCCATGTGGGCTGCTTGTATCATTGAAAGCTCTAAAAGATTCTCCATCCCTGTCTATGGGATAGGGACTTTATCCAACTGGATTTTTACTTACTCTATGTCTGGCATCTAAAGAGTACTCAGAAGCTGCCTCATAAGTATCTGTTGACATCACAGACTATGATAGTGTTCTGGGGATGCAATGTCCTCTTACTCTAACCAAAATTCTTAAGAATTCTCAGAATGCATTTTTAACTAATGAACAACTTTTTTATTTTGTGGAAAAAAGTACAGCAAAATTATACAACAAAATGAGAATGACAGTAGTTAGTGGCAAAGGGAAAACAAAATCCAGATGGACAGGGCTGGAGAGATAGCTCAGCGGTCTAAGTGCCTGCCTGGCAATGGCAAGTGCAAGGACCTGAATTTAATCCCTGGTACCACATGCCACGATGGCCCTGAAACCGGGCATAGTGGCACATGCCTGCAATCCCAGCACTTGGAAGACTGAGACAGGAGGATCACTATGAGTGTGAACTGCATAGTGAAACGCTGTAACAAATAAATAAATAAACAGATGGAATTTAAAAAATAAAAAAGCAACTAGGCAAAAGGGGGAAAATTAAATACTTTTATTGTTTGAAAAATCATCTATTTAGAGTAGCCCCCATACTCTCAGGTTGAGGAGGATAAAATAGGTGAAAAAGGAAAGTTATATTGAGTTCTATGTAAATAGAGATGGTAAATGTAGACAAAGACGAACACCAACCTTTCATTGATGTGCCAAATCCAGCTAATAGAGATTTGAAAAATAAATAACAAACTAAAAGTGATATTGGACAAAAAACAATGTAAAGTACCCTTTTCACCAGTATGTGGCCAATTGCCACAGGATACAGGTCATGAAAAACAGAGACGTACTTGCTCACTCTCACGGAGGCTGCAGCGCAAGACTGAGGGGCTGCCACACTGGCTCCTGGTGTTTCTTTCCTTGGCTCGAGGTTGACCTCTTGCCCACAGTAGCCTCATGTAATCTCCTGCTGTACCTGCACGTGCCTGCTGTCTTTTCCTTTCCCTAAAAGGACAGCGGTCATATTAGATGAGAGCCCCCCCCCTTCTGATGTCATATAACCTTAATTATGCATCAAGGAAGTAATCTCCAACATTCTGAAATACTAAAATATTGGGACTTCAACATGGGAACTTGGGGCAAGACATGACTGATCCTGTAACACACCTCATCGTTGAATCAATTCACTGAGCCATATGCCACTAGTATTTTTAATGTGTAGCCAAGACTTGACTGAATGCATGACCTTGATTGTAACATATTGGGTCATCAAAGTCAAGGTCATGATAAAAGAATCTGAAAATCCCTAAGGTAGCCATTAAAGTGATATTTCTATTATCCATGAAGATGGCCATTTCATGATTTTCTGGCTTCTGCAAGCAAAAAGGTCATAAGGTGACACCTACATCCACAACGGTCCCATTCTTTAGCTCCATAGGAATACTATTCAGGCCCCAGCAGCACTCACGCTTTTCTTCCTCAGCCCTCTTGTGCTCAGTCCTCCACTTAGGTGTTAACTAATCATGTCTTCTTAGGCAGCAATCCTGCCACAGGCAACCTGCATTTTACCAGAATGTTTATGAGACGAGAGGGACTTGAAATTAATCTCTAGTGATAAAATTCCTGTTCTCACCAAAACAAACAGAAAGATGCTGGAAGAGAGAGAGAGAGAGAGAGAGAGAGAGAGAGAAAGAAGTATTTCTGGGACCTTTTGAGTAACCTTAGAAATTAGAACAGGCCCATAGAGAAATTGAAGACATGTGAACAAACCCTGAGGTCTCAGAAATCTTTGCCAAATCACCATTTAATAAGTCCTTCCTTAGCTGGGCCCATTGGGGTTTCCCAGAACATCATTTGAAATCACTAACAACAGACACAGACCATAGATTTCAGTGAGAAGGTGGAGAGCTTGAAAAATAATGGATTTCTCTCCTTAGAAATACAGTCAGCATAAGCAGCCACTTTTTAATTCACCATAGTCTTATAGCAAGATTACTGGTGATAAAGTTCTGAAATGAATAGCTAGAGCTAGAGAAACTTGAGGATGGGTATTTATTTCAATACTCTAGGGATTATTGGTCATTCATTTTCAACTATTTATAATGGACGCCTTGCAATAATTGAATTTATCACTAGAATGCCTCTGCCTCGTTCACTTTTGTATAATTTGAACATACTAGAAAGGCACATGTGGACTCATAAATTGTTGGTGTGCACAAAAGGGTCATATATCAGCCCAAGCTCCTTCTCACTATGCTGGGGGAAGAAAGGCGAGGAATATGAGTTATTGCTTACTAGGCAGAATCTCATATCTTTACATCTTACATTTCAAGAATGTAAGGCTTTTTTATAGCCTTCATATTATTTATCCTGGCATGTCACTCTTCATAAAAGATATTTGGACCATGAATACTTTTAATCAAGTTTTTAAACAGTATATATTTATCAAAATACTCAGGAGCATGTCTGACAAAGTCATTTTAAGCAAACATCATCATCCTAGGCTTGAAGCAGCAGCCCTGCTGTCCACACAACTGCTGAATAAGGTGCACAGTACCGGCAGAAATGAAAGACGTTTTGACATCAAGCTAAATTGTCTCTCTGTGTGGTTGTCATATATTTGAAGCAAGGACAGTGTAACTTTCCTCCTTCTTCTGAAGCTATGATAAGAAATTTAGTTATTTTTAACCCCTGCAGAATATAAAGACAAATGTCTGATTTAAGCTTTAATTTCCCAGGAATAATTCTATCTTCTGCTATTAAATTTCCTTATTCCAAATCTAACTTTGTGTTAAACTCTCCACCTGTTTTGGAGGTGATACTACATATGACTGCAGCCCTATTTTCTGGAATTGTCTGTTTTGAGAGACTTTCTAAAATAGCACATTATGCTATGTAAATATCAGATAAGTACCCATAAAAAATGATTTATTTCTTTTATATTTTACATCTGGGCTTCCCTTTATGTATTTGGATTTTTCATTGTATTTTCAAGAATTTCCAGAACCATTCTACTCCATGTTCTTTTTTTTTAAGGGAAGGGTCTTACAGGGTGTTCAGGGTCTCACTACTAGATAGGACTCACAGTGATTCACCTGTTTACAGCCTACCAAGAGCTGGGAGGCTCAGTGTTCTTAGCCTGGTAGAATCAACATCTTCTGAAAATTTATCATGAAAATTCTCAGAGCTGAGCCAACCCCCCACATTCCTCACTACAGAATTCAGACCTTTCCATAAAATTTTTAAGTAATGTGTACCTAGAGCTTGAAAAGACCTTTTCCCATTGCTTCAGATAGTTGTTGATATTTTCAAAGAGAAGAGAACTGTTAATGAATCAAACAGGTTATTTAAGAGATAATATAATAACATAGTACTAACATTTTTGAGTAATGTGTCCCAGGCATTGTGACGCCTTTATACTTCTTACATGTATTATCTCATTTAGGCAAAAAGAGGAATCACTTCTTGGAGAACGGATATATGAATTGATAAACAAGGAAATTCAATCATGTTATAGCTATTTATTGCATCCCAGAGAAAAGAGCTAAACCCTGAGTGAAAGCATTCAGGATTGCTATAGTTACAGCTTACATATGTGAGAGGTTTAGCTAAGAATAGATATAATGGAGATGGAAACCTCAGAATGCTCACAAAAATACTGTAAGTAGTGGATCCAGCCAAACATGGAAGAGCATAAGAACCATTTGAAAGTGACATGCAGAAGCACACCAAAAGCATTAAAACACAGTTTAAAACATTGTGATATATGCTTGGTATGTATGTAAATAGGTGTACATGATTATATTCATTGTACAGATGTGATCTTTTGAAATGGATAGGTCTTGTAGTCTTTATATAAGTATATGTTTCTTTCTTAGTATATACTTATTAGTTTCTTATGCACAAAAATTTAAGAGCTAATGAAGAGGAAAATAAACATGTTTGGGGACAAGGACAGCTAGTTTCTAATCTTGTGTTCTCACCTGATAAAAAATGATAAGGAAATTAAAACCAATTAATCTGTTAACAAGATTCATAGAATGCTTTAAAATGGCATGTAAAACTTAAATGAAGGGTCTCAAGAGAGCAACGTTCCTGAAATGGGAAAGGTGATGATACTGTTACTTGTGTTAGCTTTGGGGATTCAGACCAACTTTATTTAAGTGTAAACAGTTTCCATAAATTTACCGGGGACCCTAGACAATTACCATTTATGTCCTCAGGAGATACCCACTTCTTTAGAAGTACCCATAAAAGGGGAGTTCCCAGGAAGCAGTAGATAAAAATCACAGTAGTTATCTATTGCTATATAACATACTACTCCAAAGCTTCACAGCTTAAGGCAACAAACATTTTATTTTTTATGGAAAAAAAGTTCAAACAAAATTTCATAACAAAAGTATAGGAGAATAACAATAGTTAATACATTGCATGTTGTTACCTTTAAAGTAGTTGCTTAAGCTATAAGATATGAGCCTAAAATGTTCTACAATGCATATTATCACAAATTTTCTTTCTAATGAACTAAGAAACACTGACTTGCATTTGTCCCTTTTCCCTATTGTTCTTTCCCCTTTCACCCATCCCAGTTCCTTTTTCTTTTTGAACAGTTTCTTTCTACTTCACAATATTGTGCTTGCTTCAGCAGCACATATACTTCACAATATCTATTGTGCTTTTTAGACCTTATTTACTCTTTCAATGTCTCACAACAAGGAGACAGTATAATGCTTACACACATGAGTCTGATTTATTTCACTAATGAGCATAGTCTTGAATTGCATCCATTTATCTAAAAAGTTTCAAGTTCAACCTTCTATATGGTTGAGTGGCATTCCATTGTATAAAAAGAATACATTTTTTTATCCATTCCTTGGTTGCTAGGCATTTGAGTTGTTTCTAAGATCTAGCTATTACAAATTGTGCTCCTATAAACATGGGTGCACATATATTGCTGTGGTATGATGTTCCTAATTCTTCTAGAATGATACCCAGAAGAGGAATAGCTGGATCAAACGAGACCTCTTATCCTAATTTGTTGAACATTCTCCACACTGATTTGCATAAGTATTTTGCCAGTTTATATTCCCACCAACAGTAAGAATGATTCCTTTTTCACCACAAACACTCCAGCATTCATCTTTAGCTGATTTCGTGATCATAGCCATTCTTTCTGGAGTGAGATGGAATCTCAGTGTTGTTTTAATCTGTATATATAAAATGATCAGTGATGTTGAATATTGTTTCACACATTTATTTGCCATTTGTATTTCCCCATCTAGAAAGTATATACTCATATCAGATGCCCATTTTTGGATTGGGTCTTTTAATTCTGGGGTCTAATTTTTTTTTCATTTAATTCTATGTTATACAGAGAAGTCCTTTATCTGAAGGGACCATTGGCTAAAATTTTCCCCACTCTGTGGACACTGTATTTCCTACTATTTTATCACTTTGTTGGCAAACACATTTTAATATGATGAGATTCCAATTGTTGATTATTTGAAGCATTTCCTGTGCAATCCAGGTTTTGTTAATGAGCTCTCTGCCTACACCTATGTCTTCAAGACTTCTACCTACTTTCCCTGCCATTGGATTTAGTATTTATTTTTTAATATTTAAATCTTTGATCCACCCATTGAAAGAGCCGTATTAGTATGATGAGCTGTAAGAGGCTTAAATCAACAGCCTCCAACATTGCCAGTTTCACCGGTAACCCAGTGCAACTAAGGAACATTGGACTATGTATACAACTATATCCTCTCAGTGCAAAGAGACAAATCTTTTTCTTTTTTTCTTTCCTTACCAATATCAATAAGAAAATTTATCATGTCTATGCCCTGTGCTCTGTATAACTACTATGAAGACAACAATATGCAATGTGTCAATTATTGTGAATGTACTACTAACATGTTTTGAAACTATCATATTATTATTTCTTATTAAAAGCAATAAAAAAATCTCTGATCCATTTCACTTTAGTTTAGTTCATGGTGACAGAACTGAATCTAGTTTTATACTCCAGCATTAAGAGTTCCAGTTCTTCTAGAATCATTTGTTAAAGAGGCCAAAGATAAGGTGGCTGTGTTTGTAGTTGTATCTGAATCTTCTTATCTATTCCACCAGTTCTTAGGTCTGATTTTGTTTGTTCATTTGTTTGTTTTGTCAGTACCATACTGCTTTTATCACAGGAGCTTTGTAGTATAATTTCAAGTCAAGGACTGACATACTTCATGCCTTGCCTTCATTGTCCAGGATTAGCTGCTATTATGGGTTTCTTCTGGTTGCAGAGAAATTTTAGAAATGTTTTCCCTAGTTCTGGGAGGTAGGATCATGGCATTTTTATCAGGATTGCATTAAATCTGTATAACAGTGTTAAGAGTATGGCCATTTTCCTGTGTTGGTTCTTCTTAAGCATGAGCAAGGTATATCTTTCAATTTTCTGATGTACTCTTCAATCTTCTGTTTTAAAAATACTTTAATTTTCAATATAGTTCCTTTACTTGTATTGTTAGACTGATTACTAAGTATTTTATTTTTTTGGATGCTATTGTCAAGGGTGGTGGTTCTCCTAATTTCTCTCTCAGTGAGTGTGCAGCACACATTTCTTATCTGGCAGTTGTGTGAGGAATGCAGGTGTGGCATAGTGGGATGGCTTTGTCTGAAGGATCCTCAGGAGGCTTCAGTCAAGCTGTTGGATCAAGCTCCAGAGCAGCGGTTCTCAATCTGTGGATCTTGGCCCCCAGCGGGGGTCAAATGACCAAAACACAGAGGTCGCCTAAAGCCATCTGAAAATGCATATTTAAACCCATGCTATGCCATGGTGAAATGTTATTTATTGGAATTAGTAATAAATGTTTCTTAACATATTATTTTTTGGTTTGGGATTACTGCCACATAAGGAACTGTATTGCAGGGTCACAATTAGAAAGGATGAGAACCACTGCTCTAGAGTCATCTGAGAGGTCTGCCATTGGGGATCCACTGATATGTTCGGTGGCACAGAGACCTAGCACAGGCTGCTTTGCAACATGACAACTAGCTCCTCACAAGGCAAACAGCATAAGAAGGCACACGAAAAAGAAAGCCCATCATGGGAGCCATGGTCTTTTAAATCTGGCTTTGGAAGTGATATTTTCTATTCTACTCATTGAAAGTGAATAAATCCAGTCCATTCTAAAGAGAGGAATTACTGCACATACGAGTATGAATACCGGCAAGCAAAGACTACTAGAAGATAAATGCACTTGGCTTTCGCCTTCCTGCTTACTTCTATGTTTTCTAACATTGGTTTTGGATGTGCATTATTTGTATAAAAAGGAAGTGAAAATGTTAAAGACAATTACATTTAAAACGAGCTATCAGAGACTGGGCATGGTGACAAGCACCTGTAATCCCAGCTTGTGGGGGGCTGTAAACAGGCAGACTACTACAAATCTAATCTAGTAATGAGACCCTGAGCACCCTGTAGACACTTCCCTAAAATACAAAAGGGGGGGCTTTCATGTTAGCTCAGTGGCTTAAGGGTCTGCTCAGGCAATTCCAGTCAGGCACAGGGGACAGCAGTTCGATCCCCACACCCACCCTCAAGGCAGCCTGAGCTAGTCCTCGCCCCCCACCAAATAAATAAATAAATAAATAAATAAGATATTCATGTGTCAGAAATGTTGATCAGAAGAGTCACTTCTTTTTGGCAGTCTCTTGGTAAAATGATTGAACTGACAGAACTTAGGATTTACTATTGACCTTGATGGCCACAGACTAGATCATGTCATGAATCTAAGCTGGAGATCATTAACTTAACAGGGTTTCATTTGGCTCGCAAATTCAGGGCATTGAAAAGCTGAAGTAGCAAAAGCCACAATGATAATGTGCATGTCCCTCTCCCCTATTTCCTGAGTTCCTTTTCTTGATTCTCAACAGTATGCTTGAGAGCTCCAACCGGCTGGATGAAGAGCACAGGCTGATCGCCAGGTATGCAGCAAGACTGGCAGCAGAATCCTCCTCGGCTGTAAGTACTCTGAGTGAAAAAGTTGTTTGCAGGATACTGCTTCCTTCAATTTCACCTGTCACGGCCGATGTTATCTTGATAGCTGATACTAACTAGAGACGCAATTAGTGCTGGTTTTGTTCATGTGTTTGTACTATGCTTACAGCAGCTTGGTAGTGAATTCCCAGCTTGAATGTAGCACAACTGAGGGATGAAAAACCTATGGTAATGTGATATTGCCCTTGAAATTAAAGCTACACACCACACTTTACCCAGTTTTGTTCCCATATGAACACCTGACAAAAGGGGAACAATGGTCATGATTTCTCAGTAGGTTTAAATCAGATACGTTTTGCAAGACTACTAGATCTACAGCAGAATAATCGCTGGTGAGGGTCGGTTGTGACTGATGTGTCACAAAAGACAACAAGTTGAATGCCAGGAGCTCAAGTGGGGAAAGGAAGCTGCTCCTTCCCTTCTCACCGAAGATGTTCCAGACATTTACCTAACAATCCCCAATGAGAACCATGGCCCACTGCTCGGTGACAGCAGTGACTGTACACTTAGATACTACCATGATCTGGATGGAAAGGAAATAGGATAAAATTGTGCCAGATGGCCTAAAACTCAGGCATGGCATTTACAAATCAGATCATTTGCCTTAAAAACTTATCTTAAAAGACTAATAAGACGAAAGAAAGAAAGAAAGAAAGAAAGAAAGAAAGAAAGAAAGAAAGAAAGAAAGAAAGAAAGAAAGAAGGAAAGAAAGGCTAGCAAGACAAGATCTATAGATCTATGTTATTCAGGCAGCATGCCGCTGAAGCAGAATTCTGTTGTCTTCGGACAGGGCTACCAGTCACCATTTACCCACCACCCCCACGCCTGGTCTCCCTCTTTTATTTAGGCCACCTTCCTGGCTCTATTCAACATTTGAATCAATTTGAATCAAGTCCCAAGTGGAGTACACTAATTAAGTTATTTGTGTTCATTGCCTGTGTATAGTATATAATAGCCTTTGTAAATCCATCACAGAAAAGAAGTCCTCATACTGTTTCTTATTCCTCAATCCATCTCGTCATAATCACATTCTAAAAATGTTATTATTGGTTAAATAAATCATAATTAGAAGACATCACCAGACTAGAAAGGAGGAAGAAAGGTGTTTCACGGGGACCAGTTTCCACAGGAAAGCCCTGCATCTTTCTTCACCATGGGCTTCCCTCGGACCTATTCCCATGCTCACTGATCCTACCTTTCTGTTCCCCTCCACTCTACACCCTACAGAGTAGCCACTCCAACTATGCCATATAAAACCCTGGAGGCCACCCATCTAACATTGCTCCCCCACCTCACCTAGTGAGGTAACTCAGTGCTATCTTCTCGACAGTCCTTCCTGTACCTTATAGTGTGGCCATGTTTCCTCTATGCTTCTTTTGAATTGTGTTCATGCATTGCCCACAGTAATAGTCATACAGGTCACATTTATCTGTCTTTTGAGGACAAGAGACATATATATATATATATATATATATATATATATATATATATATAT